>JACXGI010001321.1:29988-96358 GCA_016801175.1 Esox masquinongy
TGGTTTAAGGACCATGGTATCCCTGTTCTTAATTGGCCAGCAAACTCGCCTGACCTTAACCCTATAGAAAATCTATGGGGTATTGTGAAGAGGAAGATGCGATACACCAGACCCAACAATGCAGAAGAGCTGAAGGCCACTATCAGAGCAACCTGGGCTCTCATAACACCTGAGCAGTGCCACAGACTGATCGACTCCAAGCCACGCTTCATTGCTGCAGTAATTCAGGCAAAAGGAGCCCCAACTAAGTATTGAGTGCTGTACATGCTCATGCTTTTCATGTTCATACTTTTCAGTTGGCCAACATTTCTAAAAATCCTTTTTTTGTATTGGTCTTAAGTAATATTCTAATTTTCTGAGATACTGAATTTGGGATTTTAGTTAGTTTATTTGGGATTAGTTGTCAGTTTTAATCATCACAATTAAATGAAATAAACATTTGAAATATATCAGTCTGTGTGTAATGAATGAATATAATATCCAAGTTTCACTTTTTGAATGGAATTACTGAAATAAATCAACTTTTTGATGATATTCTAATTATATGACCAGCACCTGTATATTGGACCAAACCTCCGCACATCCCGTCCACTATCTGGCTGTCTTCCAATCACATAAGTGTATTCTATATCTTAACCTTATATGGTCTGGTATAGTGTCCTCTCTTGAGTTCTTGGCTCCAAACACACTTATCTGGTTGTGTGGGGCCCCTCAATAATAGATACCAGATGTTTGCTATACGGTACCTCATATAGCACAAAACAGCAAAGTACAATTCCTCTGTGTTGTGTTCTTTAACAAGAGTATGGGACTAAAATACACCTATATTATCAGGAAAAGACAGGCTTTCTCACAATGGTATGTACAAACCTAAGGTTCATGGCTCTATTCATAGTCTATGACAGTCACAAGGAGAACTCCTATCAGGAGGTATGGACAGGATGTATGGATAGGGTGTGTGAAGCCCATCAGTAATGGACCCAGCACCACGTCCTATCTATTGTTCAGAGTTGGTCAGCAGTTGTGTTGTATTAAGTTTCTCATGCCCATAATCTCTCATTCCTAACTGGACAGATTGATATCCCAGAAGTTTAATTGACTTGGTGTTATACTGTGATGATTTTCTTCCCTTAATTTTTTTGAGCAGTGTATGTATATTTAACTAAATGGGTAACACGTGACAAAGAATAGATATAAAAACATCTGTATATGCCCTTAAAGCTCCTTAGATGTTCATGACTCAATGACTAATATATTTAAAAATGCATATGAATATGCTTCGGAAACACCTATATAACTGCTAAAGAAAGGCAACATACCAAGACATACAGACATGAGCCTTCATAAATGTGTTAGTGTAAATGGCTGGAGATTCATTAAGGAAGTACCATTGTAGAGAGTGAAAACTGAAATAACTTCGAGAGATACTTGGACAGGGTGAAAGGGAAAGGAAGAAGAGAATCAAATCACCTCTTGAAAATCTTCCAAGAATCATTGATGCGCTTGAGCAGCTTTGCCACTTGAAATAGATTGGATTGAAAGTACCTTCAGTTTAATGATGAGAACAGTTCCAACAAGGATCGTCCAAAGAACTTTTAAGATTTTTGGTATAATATTTACGTGCATTTGCCATTGTAAGTGTGTAGGCAGAATTATGATGAGTAAAACAATTCTGTCTTAGATTTTGCGGAATGGTTGACAAGCTAATGAATGTTAGGCCGAGACTTATGTATATACAATGACCAAAAGTGTATCGGTTTGGTTACAGGATGTACGTTTTGTATCACATGGTATTGTGCCCAGCTTTATTTAAATGTGGCCAAGTGGACACAAGATAAGCATAATAACATGAATCTACTTTGTGTTTGAAATTGTTTGTTGAGGTAAGAACTCTTACATTAATTTGAGCTCAGCAGGTGCAGAAAAGAAAGTCGACAGCTACAGAAAATCCTATTGGATTGAAACAGGACAGAATGAAAGTAGCATATTTTTCCCCTCTGACTGAATCACAGTGTGTGGCCTGTTATTTTCAACCTCCGGAAAGCAGACGCATGGTCATTCACTTGAAAATAAATGTAAAGTGATTGTGTTAAATCTAAGCCCATGATGAGATAGAGATTTTTGAGTAATATTGAAAACTGTCTCTCCAGAAGGTTTACTATCCATATAATTTTAATGAAGATAATTGAAGTAACCTTGTAGTCCAGAATTTAATTGGTGTATGTAGTTGAGTTCAAATGTGAGATGTCTTTTAGGTATTTCTCAAAGAAAATGTCACCTACCAAAATAAATGTCTTAGCTAACAAATGTTGTTTTACATGTCGTTGAACAGCGAAAGCATAAACCAACCTATATTCTTAAATTGGCCTACTGTGATTCTAAAGAAAATAAACTGGGGACATTTTTTTTGTCATTGCCGAAGGTTATTTTTTGGTCGACTTGAACAGGATGCAGTATACAACTATTTCTATGGACAAGATGCCATGTGCATTTTAGAATTTTAATTTGCAGTCAGCAAATCAATATAAATGAGAACGAAAGCTAAGCAATCAGGGAATGTATACAAACTAAGAAAGTGTCCTAGTGAGATGTCAATAATCATATTGATTATGTAGTTATACAGTAGAGACTGCTAATCCGTCTCCATCTTTGAGCTTTTGATTATTTTCCCCAACGAACCCCATCTCCACATATATCTTAATCTAGCTGTCATTAATGTGACAGATCGTTTTTATGGCAGGATAATGTATATTTATGGCAGACCTGGACCTTCACTTTCCCTCCCTAAAGCAACATGAAGGCAAGGCCAATTCTAATGGGCTAACATTCATGTTTTTCCTGAGTGATGGGACTCCATCTACATTTAAGGTGGCAGATGAGGTACAGAGTACAGGTGATTGTTCCTCAGCCTCACGGATCACATATCCCTGTGAATATCTAACATCTTGTAGTAGCAAGAAATGGATTGTAATCGTGACTGTTTCTTACAGAGTGCCTAGGGCTATGGACATAGCTCAAGCAGCTCATTGGTTGTTCACTGACAGTTCAGGCTGGCATAGATTGCCAATGATGGTGATTCATGTTATAGCTGCTGTACAGGTAGCTGAAAATGTAGATTCATGGGTATTTAGGTCTGAATAAAACCAGTCAGTCTACATTTTCACTTACTCGTAATGGAATAAAAAATGTAACGTATGAACTAAGTAACTAAGAAGTATGAAAATGTATGCACTCAATGCCAGTTGCAGCCCACCTACAAAGGCATTGTCGCGGAGCCCCATTGTGATTGTAAAAAAATACATTTATTCTGTTTTATTATGTATTAAAACCCTGTTTCCAAAGAAGTTGTAAAATGGAAATATAAACAGAATGCAAAGATGTGCAAATCATTTATACCCTATATTCAATAGAAAATAGTACAAAGACAACTTATGAAATGTTGAAACTGAAATGTTTATTGTTCCTTGAAAAATATATGCCCAATTTGAATTTGATGCCAGCAACACGTTTCAAAAAAGCTGGAACAGGGGCAACAGAAGACAGTAGTAGCTGTGTAATACAAAAAAAGAACTTGGTGGAACATCTCACAACTAATTTGGTTATCTATTATTTCTAGCAAAATGTGAGGGGTGTACTCACTTTTGTGAGATACTGTATACTGACAGTGTACTCACAAACAACACAGAAGAAAGGACCCATATTATCTAAGCATCTCAGAGCAGGATCTAGCCCCATCATTGTATTCATTATGATCTAAAAGACAGAACTGAGCCTAGGTCAGCAATGCTACTCTGAGACGTTTTGTGGACACAGGCCCATTTGTTTCAGTTTCAACTGGTGAGAAGCTGGAACATCTCTCTCAGTACTTCAGAATCACTATCCTAGACAGCCCACCATTACTCTGGATGTGTCCGTGCAGTAAACTTAATTAACTCCCCAGAACCTCTACACTGTGACTTGGGGCCAGATTAAATCACCGCACCATGCTGCTTGCAAATTACAACCGCTGAATCGGAGAGCCTACTGAGTCCCTATGGAGAAGGCCCTGGGGCCAGTCCACTCACACAGGTTAATCTCCAATCAGGAAGATGGGTCAAAAGGTTCCAGGACTTGGATACATCAACAACTCTGGTGTCCAACCAAGCCACTGTACCACCTCATCGAGCACTGAGCTTGGGACACGAAACAGTCTGAAATTTAGGATAAGTAGATTTCCTTGGAGACTTTTAGTGACCATTTTGTGACGTGTGTGATGGTGTCAGATACGGTGTTAACCTTTTGGAGGTGAATGGAAAGGTCATGCGAAAAAAACATGGGTCATTTATGATTACCTATGATAGGTGGTGAATTATTTACTGGTCAATGTACAAGTTTTGCCCAAATTGCGCATTTAATGCAACTTTTCATTTTGTGAAAAGTTGATGTGTCTAGATGTGTCTACACTGACAGTATTTCCCTCTAAATGGTAATTCCTCCTTCACTTTCCCTTGTTATCTATGTCTTACATCATTTGCCTTTACTCCTTCTCTCTTTAGGTCAGTTGGCAGCAGGTACGTGCGAAATTGTCAATCTGGACCGGGACATCAGTCAGCCGAGGCGAACCATAGCTCGACAGACGGCAAGGTGTGCCTGCAAGAAGGGCCAGATTGCGGGCACCACGAGAGCCAGACCGGCTTGTGTAGAAGGTAAGAGCTGAGATCCACCTCTATCCTTCATTTTCAGATAGAACTCCCTGAGTAGGGGCTTGAGAGGGCTATACACAGGGGGTGGTGACCCAAAGAGCCCCCCCCCCCCCGGAGGGCCTCTTTGGGTCACCACCCCCTGTGTATATCCAGGACCCATTTCTGATGTTGTGGATTATGTGGTTATAACTGCTAAGGTGGTTTAGGCATCTTGTCTGGGAATGGAATGTTGCACTGCATTTCATCACCTGCTGTCCTTGTCCTGGTTTCCATCTGGGGAGGATTGGAAAACAGCTGCTGCATGCACAAAGAAGTGTCACTCCACGAGCTTATATTACCTTATATGCATCAGAGGGTATGCTGAGATGTAATGTCAAGTTGCAGTACCTTTTCTCCCTTTGTTAAATACTAACCAAGACAGTTGAGTAAAGCTCATAAGAAATGGGTAATTCTACCCAGAAATAGGTGTTTTCCTAGTCAATCCACCGTGATCTGAAAATATCATAAATTAGCATACAGTTGCATCATAGTGATCAATACATAGTGTCTGTGAAAAATGTCAATATTCAAAGGCAGTCAATTTTTTGAAAAGGGATAGCCGGCAAGCTAAACTTACTGTTGATATCATGTCCTCCAGGTCCAGCAGGACTATTTGTTTGATATCAGTTCATTTTTGGAATAAAGAAGAATGCCTGCAATATTCCTATTCATGAAGTGAGGACAGGTATTTCAGTTAGCAAAAACCCACTACACTCTTAGAGATGGGGTATTTTGAGAATTGAAGAAATTGACTGAAACAGTCAATTGGAAAAGAGTTAACAAGTTAACTTTTGTCAACTGAGTTCAAACTCGACATAAAAGATCACACAAATGTATCTCACCTTATAGCCAAATACAGTTCTATGGCAACATGTCCTCTAGCACTAATCTGCTCCAGGGGAGGTTAAGTCACTGCTAACTTTACTTGCCCTGAATTAAATGACTGAGGAGCGACTTGGAAGACCAGCAGAATCAGACTCCCTACCCCTTGGTAACACTGTGTCATTGTTTATATGTAAAAATTTAATTTAACATTTGCATTTTGCAGTAGTTGTGGCAGAGATTTGTTTCCTCGTTTATGTTGGAACTGCCAGGAATCTCACATTATAATATTTTTATGACATTGGTGCTAATATGATATGCATTGTGATTCTCATGATTCTGTATCTGATCTTCTGCATCTTATACCTAGTCATGACACCCATGTACCAAACTGAATCGCATAGCAAAACATCCTAATGACACCTCTAACAGTTAGCTGGTGGTTGTCACTGCACTTAAAAAAGATGTTTGCAATATATTTTGGGTGACCTTTACTAACCCAGAGTATGCTGGATCTTTGCAGACTTGGTATTTATGTCAGGTTGCGTCCCAGCTCGGGTACTCGCTTTCTTTTGTTATTTCTTTCAGAAATAAACACTGGTGAACCATAGAACACGGTTTACCCTATCAGAATGGAAAAACAAATGAGATTTCAATCATTTTAAATCTTTCCCTCAGTTGTCAAGAACCCCAGGCTGTAGTACCACATGCTTCGAATGACACTGTCCTCTATCCCCATTCCTTCGTTCCACAGAGGTTACCTTTCTAACAGGATAATCCATATATCCATCACAGCTTAAGCCCGCTGCTTCAGCCTAACTGCAGGGATTGGAGGCAAAAAAATATCAAAAAAATCTATCAAACAAGTTATCCTTCATGCAGTGTTGTTTTTGGCTCATAATAAATTGTATTGTATGTATAAAGGCACACAGTGTAGATTGCTTCAGCCTTTGTGGAAATTTTACCATGTAATGATTTCACCTGTGACTTTGATCTTTTTGGAAGACCCTCAAGGCCTTTTTCTAATCGCAAAAGGAACAGCTGCCATGTGCCATCGCGAATTACCCAAACAAATAATGAGTGAAAAGTCCTTCAGCCTTTGAGTTCTGAGGAAATAGAGAAAATCCAAAATCAACAAAAGGCTGGTGTTTGTAGCCATTGTTGTGTTTGGTGTTACTTTAAAAGACCTTGCTTATCTGCCATTTCATTGTCGTCGCCCCCTTTCATCTACTCCCTAAAGTGACAGAATTCCTGGTATTGATTTCAGTTAAAGAGTGAGGGATGAAACGGTGCTATTGTCAGGGGCTGAGGTACTGTAAGCATCAGGAAGATTACTGGTGTTGCTAAAGTCTGCACTGGATGTAATGATATTACTCAATGAGGCCAGGAGAATGACTTCAGAGCCACTGAACAGTTTATCTGGAGCCCGATTACTCTTTCCAATTTTGATTATAAAATAAAGTTACAAGTGAGACCTTTAAATGTGGAGAAAAGGTCACGAAAGGGCAGGCTTGTGTGTTTAGGCATTGCTGTTGACTCTTTTCAATACATTGCAAGTGTGAGCAAAGGTACCTAAGATGTAGTGTCTCCATTTAAAATTTGCTTAAAAAAAAAAAAACGTAAACCGAAAAAGGTGGCTTCTTTCTAACACACTTCTGTGTTGTGTGTCTGCTAGTTTCAAGTTTATTTATCAAATGTACCGAATAACACCGCATCATCCTGCACAATTAAATTCTTGTGACATGGCACCCGACATCTATGTAGTAAGAATTAAGAAAAATATATAAGCAAAATACATAGCAAAAAATAAAAATAAGATACGTAGTAGTACTTCCCATCCGTCTGAGACTCCCAAACATTTCACATGCATGTATTTGTTGTAGCCCTGAATTGGCCTTGATTTAAATCAGGTGGGCCAATTTAGGACTACAATATGTTAAATGTCTGGTGGTCCAGGACCAGGCCCTAGCAAATTCAATTGAGGGCTATTAACTACTGATGGACACTGATTGCTAACAGAGCACAGTAATCCAGAGACAGCTGTTGCATTACAGTTTTAACACACCTAAGGTTGTGTGACACTAAACGCAATGCCACAGAATATTACTGTATGACTTTCAGAATGACTCATGGTCGAGCACTAACACGCGAATTAGGAAACTCTACACCCAGGTTCTATGAAAACCAGAAAAGGAACCTGGCAAGCCTGGTTCAGCCTGCCCACAATTAGAAGTGATGTTTCCCAGTTGCCCTCACTGGATTCAAACCTGGGTCTCCCAGATGAGAGGCTCTGTCTTTAACCACTATGCCATGGAGCTACACATTGGCAGTGTATTGGTATAGCGTCTCGACATTAGATAATTTCGTCATGCATTAACATCACGCCAAGTTTGAATATTTCGCTTTCACCATTAAGAATTCTATTAAACTGACTAATGTTTTTCTTATTAAGTTTACCTCCACCACAAATAGCATCTATGAACTGTGTGGCTTTTTGCCACTGGTCATTTTAACAGCTTATTAGCCAGTAATAGTTTTACTAGTATCTACTAACTTACTAATTGGAATAGTCATAATAATTGAGCAGTTGCTAGCGAGACTGAAGATGAACTTTACTCTGCCAAAGCTATTTCATTTCATGATAAAACAATGTTTGTTTTTCTTTCATTTGTGAATGATATTGATACAATAACTTTCAATATAGGTGACGATAACTGACTTTTTCGTCAAGTGAAAAGATGATACAATCGTGGAAACCCCTACTCTTTTACTGGCCAAGGGATTGTGATCTAGCATATATTACCCCAAAAAGCATGCACGGATGCGTACTTCGAAAATCCACCCGAAATATTTGCAAAATAACCGTAAACAGTTTTATTTTAGGCTTACTATAACGTAGCTACTGAAGGTTAAAGCCAGCAAAGTTTTTGTCTATCCTGACCCGAAAAGCATGCATGGATGCGTACTTCGAAAAATTCACCAGAAATAGTCGCAATATAACGTAAACATTTTGACTGTGATGAGGCTCGAACACAGGACCTCTGGGGTCATAGTCGGCATCTCTTACCACTACGCTATTTAAAAAGGGTCAGTCACTCACTCAGTGACATACGCTCTTCTTGGCCAGCTCCGGTCACGCTGTCTGGCAAAACTTACAGTTTATTAATTATTTTTAAGGAAAGAAGGTTCCTAAAAATAGTTATCGATTTAAAAAGCTTCTGTAAATAGATATGGTGTCTGATCAATGACTTAAATGTAAACTTTCAGATCAAATAGTTTCAGATCAAAGGCAAATCCAGAGTGAAAGGCCAGTGCTTGTTAGGCACCTCAGATTTCATCCACCTTGGCATCAGAATTTTAAACAGTTTAACAATGAAACTAATTGTAAATCTGTGTTGTCTCATTTCACAAGTCAAATAATCTACCTTGTTTCAAAGTAGCATAGCCAAAATCGGCAGATATAAACTTGAGAATTATTTTGCTGGTGAACTCAGCAGGGGAATGTGCTGTAGCTGCAGCTAACTGTTGCATGGATTGGACAGCTCAGGTTACCAACGACATGGTATGGCACAGTGATGAACACGCCACCTTGGGTCACTCATCATTTAATGCAATAGGTTACACAACCACAGGGATAGGAAAGCCTTACCGGTAAGTAACAGTATTAACAGTGTTTATTACCAGAGTAACACATTTAGCTGATTAGATAGGAATGGAAGAGTGAGGGGAAAGCGGAGCAACCAACACGTACACCTCTGAAATCAATCATGAAACAAATCAAGCATGGTGACGTTTGCAAGGTTGAAATGTACTCAATCGATCAATTTCTCACATAATTCAGAATGTGAAAATACTTAAGTAAAGGAGGTGGAATATGTGATCTGTCAAACCACACTAGTCACAAAAATGATATTCAGACTCATCTGTTCGTGTGGAGCTGTGGTTCAGTGCTAACACACCTGGCTCCCATGCACATATGTGGCTCCCTGTTGGAGAGAACAGGGTTCATTACCCTTCTACACCTCTCCAATTCTCATGTCTCCCTCTGATTCCTAATGTCAATAAACAACACAAAAATACGTGAGGAGACTGAGTTTCCTGAAACATATTTGTTCCACCCCTTTACACAATGTCATATGAAAAAGGAAACCACCATGTTTTCTGAGAGCGTGGTTGTCTAATATTTATTTTGCATACAACCTTTTCACAGTGCGCTTGGCTTTTGAACATTCTCAGCAAATTCTCAAAAAAGTTTACATGGTCAAATTTTACTAAATTGTTGGTATGGTTCTGGGCAACTTACTGTTAGAGCGACTTACTGTTAGTATGTACATTTTATGAAGTTAGGTGGAACAAACAGAAAACTTTGTAGTAGTACATTCTACTCAATGAATTTGTTATCTGGAAAAGTTGGAGTTGGATGAACACAATACAAATAATAAACGTAAAAAACAGCAAAAATTAGTTCACAAAGGCAACAATGGGAGTGACTGTAGATTTGTCCTTGTCCATCTGCTCATGCTGCTGAGTTGGATTATGTATTACAGACCCTGGACATAGACCACATGCATTTATTAGTTATTACAATTTTTACACTTAAAATGTTCCCCTGGCACAGCCAGAAGAAGACTGGCCACCAGCATAGGAATTTCACGGCGGCCACGACGGCCATGGCCGTCATTGCCTTGCGCTCTGGCCGTGATGCCTCGAAAATCATTGTATGCCTTACGGCCACCATGGCCTTTGTGCCCCTGCGAAAAACACGCGGTCAGCAGTTTGTTCGAAAGTTTTTTTGTAGTTCGCCATTGAGAACAACCACAAGAACGAACTACATGCAGGTAAACAAGGTAGCTAGTTATCGATAGATAGCTGACTCATTTAGTGATTACCTGAATCAAACCTCTCTGTTTTGGAAGGTGCGTTCATCAGCAACTGGGAGGTGAGAAAGTTCCGACCTCCGAGTGGGAGAATACACCTGAACCCTTTTTGAAAGTTCTGAGAAGTAACGTTAGGTTTTGACATCACTCGACATGGCAGCGTTTGTGGTGAAAAATTAGAAAACAAGAATTACTTGCTCCGCGCACAAAAAAAGTATATATTTTTTATTTAGGTCATACTCATTAGCGCAGGTGATTGTGATGTTAAATGATACTTCGCGGTTTACTTTTGTGTAACTGAGGTAATGTTATGCCTCTGGCTAGCTAGCCTAAACATTACTTAACTGTCAATACCGTAGCCTGTTTGGTGTCGTCATGTGAACGCTCCCAACTAAAACTTCTGAAATGAAACAGATTCCAGAATCAATAAAAATGTTGAAGGGGAGTAGATGTAATTTCAAGGATTAAAACATGACAATTTAACTTTTTATGTGGAAAAAACATCAGTTATAATAAGTTACTATTCAAAATATGATATAAAAAAGTGAATAATGTATGTTTTTATGCTATGCATGTTTTTTCCTATCAGCAAGTCAAGTTGTTTATTTGTAAGCTCCAAATCCTCTTATTTCACTTAGTGGCCTTCGTGCCCTGGCATGTGGCCTTTGTGCCCTAAACATTTTTGTGAAACCGAAGGCCAAATGGCCTTGCCCCTAAAACGATGAAATTCCAAGTCTGCTGGCCACCCCTCAGAGCCTGGTTCCTTGCTAGGTTTCTTCCTAAATTTCAACCCTATTAGGGAGTTTTTCCTAGCCACTGTGCATCAACCCTGTAGTTGCTTGCTCTTTGTCGTTTTAGGCTGGGTGTTTGTAAAAGCTCTTTGTGACAACTGCTGATGTAAAATGGCCGTTATAAAATACATTTCACTGAAGGTATGAAATCAGACAGGCTACTATGGACCTGCCCCCGTACATAGGTACCCCCTCACCTCATTTCACCTAATGCCACAAAATGAGGGACTGGGGCGCTAGATCATTTATTGGGGACAATGAATGTTCCTTCTTGCAGCTTGCATTTAAATGGTTCCCGTCAATGTGCTTTTCAGGGTACTTATTCTAAATGTCCTTGCCCATACCTTATTCAGACTAATTCACTAATTTGTCCATCCTTTGGCTCCTCCCTCTCCAGCTAATGCAGTTTTCAATTTTTCTTTTTCATTCTTATGCATGCCTCAAGGGACTTCGTTCAGGAAGAACCTACCATATTGATGAATGAAGTGATTACTAAATGGTTTCCTCTTTGAATAAATTGAGTTATTTAAATGGAGGATGCTTTCTATGTTTTTCACAAAGCAACAATTCTTCAGAATACACAATGATGAACTGTTTCCAGATGTTCAGGTAGGTTCAGAACAATTGATATGTAAGGTTAATAAAACATTCTGCTACTACGGATATTTGGCTCCAGTTAATTAGTCATGCAATTTGAGAGGGTTGCAATGTATTATTTATGCAGACTTGTCAACACATTTTTTGCCCGTTGTCTTATTTGTTTTGCTCCATCTTCCTCCAATTTGTACTATCGGTTTTAGTAGTATCTCTCTCATTCACCTATACCCCACAACACATGACCATATGTAGATGAAAGAATAACATACTGTAACACCTGAATCCCCACCACATCTTATTTACTGACAGATCTTCATGAATGGAGCGCGATAGAGGGTGAATAACGATTGAGGGTTGAGACAAGTGAGCCTTGAGAATCCATTGCAGAAATAGCATATGTGGGTTTAAGAGTCAGGCCAGCGTTTAGTTTCCACTCTGCTTGTAAACCACATTCTAGCAGTGCTCAGGCTTGAAGAGTAGTGATGTTTTTAGGTTGACATCTCTTCATGTGTTGCTTTACGTTCTTTCTCTCTGCTAGTTTATACATATTTGTTTGTATATGTATTTTTGGAGGGATTTGTAAGGGAAAGTTATTGTGGCTTGCATGTTTTTGGATTAAGTAATTATTTCTTGATGACGATTTTCCTTTTCTTTGAACAATGTACACTCAATTAATTAAGTTAGATTCATTTTTCAGAGTGAGATCAAGCTGATAAACAACAATTACATTCTTTTCACAGCTTTTTTTCTTAATTTCCCTTGGGTGTATTTCTGAAGGGCACTGTACACCTTTGCCATCATAGTCAGAGAGGACCACAATTTTCAGTTCGCATTACAACCAGTGGTGTGTTCTTTTCTCCTTAAAAGTAATACTTTACATACATCTTGTTACGTCTTTCAACAGTACCAAATTACTTACTTGATTCCATTACTTATTAGCTTTATTATTCAAGTTACATTTATCCTTTTATATCATTAGTACTGCATCACCCGAACACTCATTACAACACTACGGATTACACTCACAAACACCTATTTTTATTGCTTCCATTATGAGCAATCCCCATGAAACATTCTTTAAATGTGCCATACTGTTAAGCAAGTTGTAATGACTCATGGAAGCACTGCAATCCATGTTCTGATGACATGGGGGTCTATCTGTAATACTTTAAAGGGGCAGTAGAATCCTTTGTAGAATCCTGCCTCTAATGTTTACAAGACAAAAACCTGATGTCTCCTCCTTGTCTTTACTTACTGAATGAAACCGGAAGGTAGAACATGGGCAGGAGGTAGAAATTATAATGTACAATGATTTATTTAACATAATTTATCTGAACCCATGGATAACAGTCAATCGGGAGGCAGCAGCTGAGCTCTTGATTATTTTCTATTTTTATAGCATTTTCTATAGCATTTTTCTTATCATCACAATAGACTAAATCAATGTAGTGCTGTTGTTTAGTGATAGTCCTGTGGGGGTCAGGGGTTGGGGGGACTTTTTACTTTTGCTGGAATTGAGTCAACTGATGACAGCCTACATTACTGGAGATATTTTCTATTTGCACAAAATTGTGTCCCAAGGAGGGAGTTTACACTTCAACCCTGTCAGTCTCTTGTCAAAAACTGTCAGTCCCCTGTCATGAATGTTCAGATGACAAACCTAGCTGGGAAGTCATGCAACTACACACTTTAACCAGCTGTGCTCACTAGAAAGTAGGTTGTACTCCACCTTTTACAATTATTCTCTTTTGATATTTCCAAATTATGTCCCAAAATACAAAATTTGGTGTAAAGGACAGGCCAGACCATTGTCTTTGGGACTGTTTGCTATTGAAGCAGAAAAATATGATTTACTCTTACGGTCCTCTTAACGCATGAGGACATATATCATTATCCCACACAACATCTATCTGGCCTGGGGCCACATAAAAAAGCGACAACATAAAAAGCGACAACATAAAAAAGTGCACATCCTTCCATTCAGTCACTCCAGGCAATTTTCATAAGAGGGTGTTCATAGGATATACGTTGTATGTGTGTTGGGGAGGGGCTGATAAAATGGGTTTCATTACCACAGCGACAAGCCCATAAGGCTAAGAGAAACAAGTGAGGGATGGTGAAAAGGCAAATTATTATAGATGATATCTACAAGGAGAGAGGATGAATGATGGGTGAATTAATATGTACTGTAGCACTGTGGCAGATTATTTCCCCTCGTGACACCCTTTCTAGGGGAGACCTCTCAAAGGATCCACTCAATCAACTCAGAGTCATGCTAAGAGCTGTATACAGACGCCAAAATGTTCCCCTCATACTATTATTATAACGTTGATGAGTTAAGCTTCTTTGCATGACTAACAGGCATTACAGACACAAACAAATGACAAATACAAATCAATCATCCAAAAAAGGCTTTTATTAAAGGATTTATTCAGTGTAGCAAATGATGCATCCCAATTAGGTGTAAATACTGTGCCTAGTGAGTCTACACACCCCCAGACTTTACTGTATGTGCTGCCTTAAAGGAAATATCTACAGTTACGTGTTATGTTTTTGGCTTATGAATTACTGATACTTACCAGTTTTTGAAGAATATAACTTATGAATATGTATTATGAACTTTGTTCTGCTGTCCTACTCCATCACTACCCAACATACGTGTACAGTTGCTCCATCACAACCCAACATACGTGTACAGTTGCTCCATCACAACCCAACATACGTGTACAGTTGCTCCATCACAATCCAACATAGGTATACAGTTCCTCCATTGTCACTTCAAGTAAGTGTAAACATGCTCATAGCTTTAAACTTCGTTAGAAGTAGCATGATGGATTGTGAGTTCCTGTATCCATAATGCTGTGTCTATGAATTAGGGAGTGAGTTATTATTTCTCTAGCCCTATCCCTCAGCTTTGAATGGAAACTGGGGTGGGGAGTATGTTTTGTTTTTTTTAAACTGCTGATTAGTGCTTTGAAGTATAACATAAAAAGGGATTGGATTGGACTTATTTTTCTACATCACTATGCAACCTGTTCTTAATTTTCAGAGCAAAAGAAAATGGGACAAAAAAACATAAATGCTGGATACATATTTGTTTTTATTGCGTGTCTTCTCACCACAGAGTTGGTGGAGGCACATTTGGCAGTCAATATATCACTTTTTATGAGATTCCACCAACTTTACACCAGTATGAGGGTAACCTTTTAGTTTTTGAAAACACTGTGAATCAAAGTGGTACTTGAAAGAGTCAAGGTAAGTCAGTAGAAGCTGCGAGCCTGCTACAGTTATTTAAGATGGGACCAAAAATCACCATTCCAAATAATATGTTCTGTCACAATTACCACAGTGTTTTTCTGAAGCCCATTTGACTTTACCAATCCTGCCATAGTTCCTTTACTGAGGCGCTGTGAAACCAGAGTGAACACCTGGTGGTTACAAGCACACCAGCTGCGGCTCCTGATAGGTAGTGTAGTAGGGGCAATGCCAAATGGTGACAGAATGTATACATCAACAGACATGTACAATGTATATTGCTTACTTCAAGCAATAATTTATTAGTAAAATAAAATATATATATATATATATATATAGTTGGCTAGTAATCTTTGCTCTGTTAACATGCAGACAAGTATAAATAATACTGGCAGTGGCAAGCATGGTTTTTGCTCACAATATAATGGCATAGGTGTTAACGGGATTAATGCTGCCTACTATACTATCCTGACCAAAAAAAAAAATGATGTTATGGAAGGTTCACAGAAAATATAACTACGTTGATAGCTCGAACAATAACTTGCCAATGAGGGATTCTGCTTCACACAACTTGTTTGGAGAAATAAGAGCGAGAGATTTCTCACCTAACCAGAACTAACCAGAACTAACCATGAACGTATGATCTACGTACTAATCTAGTAATACCTTGTACCTATGCGGCCTGAGCCAGAGTCTTCATCTACCCAATCCATTGATTACTCTGTACACTACCGCATTGCAGCAATGACTGACTATATTGCTTGCTCTTTAGCACCATCTTGGCTATGCCTGATATGGAAAGCTACTGTACCTTCATGAAAAAAGACCCGGTCGTTCATTTCAACACCCCAAAGTGGTCCAGTAACACTGTGCTGTAAAAGTAACGTGATGAAATCCCTAAGCAATTGATTTACAATTCCAGCGGTGGACGTCATTAAACAATATAATGTAAACATTTTTAACACTTTTATTAGAATTTGTAACATTCTCCATAATATAACGTAATATATACAGTATATAAAAAAAAGATTATACACCTTGTAAGCCCTACACTTTTTTTGTCTCGACCCTAATGCCCTAATGGGTGGGACTGCCGCTGAAGCACACTCAGGTACAACCCCATTTCCAAAAAATTTGGGACGCTGTTTTAAATGCAAATAAAAACAGAATGATGCAATGATGTTCAAATAATGTATCACTATATTTAATTGAAAATAGCACAAAGACAACATATCAAATGTTGAAGAAATGTTATTGTTTTTGGAAAAATACATGCCCTTTTTGAAATTTATGTCAGCAATACATTTTAAATTGTTGGGACAGGGGCATGTTTACCACTGTGTTGCATCACCTCTTCTTTTAACGATACTCTGTAAGCGTTTGGGAACTGAGTAGACCAATTGCTGTAGTTTTGAAAGTGAAATATATTCCCATTCATGCATGTCTGAATTTTTATTCAGGGTCTCCTTTGTCATATTTTTCGTTTCATTATGCGCCAGATGTTTTCAGTGGGTGGAAGGTTTGAACTGCAGACAGGCCAGTTTAGCACCTAGACTCTTTTACTACAAAGCCATGCTGTTGTAATATGTGCAGAATGTGGTTTAGCATTGTCTTGCTGAAATAAGCAACGCCTTCCCTGAAAAAGACGTTGTTTGGATGGCAGCATATGTTTCTCCAAAAACTGTATATATTGTTCAGCATTAATGGTGCCTTCACAGTTGTGCAAGTCACCCATGCCATGTGCACTAATGCACCCTCATACCATCGTGGATGCTGGCTTTTGAACTGTGCGCTGATAAGAAGCCGGATGGTCTCTCTTATCAGGATGCGGCATCCATGATTCCCAAAAAGAATTTCAAATTTTGATAAGTCAGACCACAGGACAGTTTTCCACTTCTCCTCAGTCCATCATAAATGAGCTCGGGCCCAGAGAAGGTGGCGGAATTTCTGATAGAGTTTTACCTTGCATTTGTGGATGCAGCGACACAGACAACGGTTTTTGGAAGTTTTCCTGAGCCCATGCAGTGATTTCCACAACAGAATCGTGTCTGTTGTTAATGCAGTGCCGTCTGAGGGCCCAAAGATCACAGCCATCCAATATTGGTTTTCGGCCTTGTCCCTTGCATACGGAGATTTTTCCGGATTCTCTGAACCTTTTAATGATATTATGTACCATAGATGATAAGGTCCCCAAACTCTTTGCAATTTTACATTAAGAAACGTTATTCTTAAATTGTTGCACTATATTCCCGCACAAGCTTTCACAGAGTAGTGAACCCCTCCCCATCCTCACTTCTGACAGACCCATCCTCTCTGGAATGATCTTTAAATACCCAATCATGTTACTGACCTGTTGTCAGTTGCTGTGTGATATCCCACCAGATTTAGTTTTTTAGCATTACACAACTATTCCAGTGTTTTGTTGCCTCTGTCCCAACTTTTTTGAAACATGCTGCAGGCATCATATTCAAAGTGGGCATATATTTTTCAAGCAACAATAAAATGTCTTAGTTTCAACATTTGATATGTTGTCTTTATACTATTTTCTATTGAATATAAATATTGATTTGCACCTCATTGCATTCTGTTTTAATTTACATTTTACGCAGCGTCCCAACTTTTTTGTAAATGGGGTTGTATAACATGGTGGTGTATTACCATTTGTTATGGCAACTGCACTGCTCTTACACTCACATCCAAGGATGGAGCAAACATCACAGGGGCCAAGTTCTCCGGGTCGAGCTCTCAGCTATCCGGGAAACCTCCACACTGGGCTATGTCAGAGGAAGGCCCTAAAAATTGTCAATGACCCAATCATTGACAATTGTCAATGACCCAAAACTAATCGTTTAGTACTGACTTTATGGAGACATACTGGACTGTTTCCAAGGGCAGCACAGTAAAACAAATTCACATTGTTATAACCTGTACTGTTAATGTCGCAAGAGGATCACATCTCAGCAGTGTGCGACATCTGTTTTATAGTTTATACCCATTTTTTTCTCCTCTTGTGACTGCTTCCCCCATCACCAGCCCTACCCTTTACACTTCTCGTCACATTGCTTTTCAGAAACTAATTACATTTCTATGACTCCAACTGTTCACTCATGGTTTTGATCACAGTATTGATCTGTTATATTCTAAGATTTTTATGTATTTTTCATGCGTAAAATCACATGCTGCGTGTGAAAGCAAAAAAAAAAAAAAAAATGTTTAATCTGGTCAAATAAGAAAATGTACCTTTTTCATTTTGATTGAGATCCTGGTCAAGAAAGCATCATGCATGGATACATGGTATTGGCACATAACATTTTAGACAGAGGCACTGGTGACAAACCTTTAAGGTGGAGGTTTTAGAACCTCCCTCTGGTGGCCAAGTTGATCTGTTGAAGTGCCCTATGCAGTCTCTATTTCATTGTGTTCTTAAGTCAGTGTATTTATTTATTGACAAAAAAAAAGATTTACCAGCCACCCTTTGGCCTGTGAAATGCTCTGTCTGAAGAATTATATAGAAGAACTATATAGGGGTTCTTTGATTTGTCCTAGGCAGGGGCGGGGCTGGGGCGAGGCTGTGACGGTGACACAGCAGCAGGTGTTGGCGCATTCTCACCACACCGTATTTTCCAGAGACTCTACTGAGTCTAAAGAGTGTATTCTTGAGTTAATAGCTCCAAATGTTAAGTGATGGCATTTGTTATTGTGATGAAATATTTAAAAAAAACAGAAATACAAACAGGCTTGTGTACAGTAATGAATAACCATGTCTGACATCCCATTACTTATATTATCTCCCTGAGCTATTACCAATGGACTTTATCTCAGTCTTCTGCTGCACAAAAGACCAGAGGCCTCATTAATCAATATTGTGGGGAAACTATCCTAAATGTGTCGTTACAAATGGAATTAAGAAAGTGAGTGCGCATAAAAAAGTGTGATTCATCAAACGATCCTATAAAATACTGCTAGGAAATCATCATTGATGAACATCACATTTTCTCAGACTCAGTGCTAGTGCGGGACCATAGCTGTTTGTATGTTGAACATGCCCCAAATTAACCATATTATGGTCAAAATCATCCCTTCGAGCCTGTGGGAAACATACAATGCCATAGCATGAAATACGACGCAACCCAGAAATCGATATTTCTGTGATTTTTTTAAAAGCTTGCTGAATATTGGACAGTTAGGACAAGTGTCTTTAGCACTGGGAAATATGGTGTTTTTAAATGAGTATTAAACAATCACCAATAGGCAAACAATTTTTTATTATCACATTTTGAAATTTACACATTAACTAGTTTGCGTTTCAGAGGCAGTTTACTTATTCCACCACTTGGCAGTGTATGTATGCATGGTCATGGCTGAGCAAGAATTTACAAACAGTGTCAAGCAAATGTTCATATTGATAAATCCCACAGTAAAAAATGATTGCACACATGGTTTGATAAATGAGCCTCCAGGGTTCAAAACCAGTTAGAAACACAAACAGAAATTGCAGAATTGTCATCTGGAAATATTACAACAACCATCAATGTGAATTGAACTAATTTCCATAGACACCGCTTATTAATATTGATGAAGCCTATGTTTGCGTTGAAGCAATTTCCGAGGAGCCAAGAAGACCTGTTTCTGCAGCTGTCTGAGCGTAGGGTCAAGTGCAGCCTCATGACTCTCCCGGAGGAATGTGGGTTATTTTAACAAATTTCCGGTGGGCCAATGATGGTCATGCTAATTGTGTTACTATATCATTTGGACAGCATTTAGGGAATGTTTCTTTTTCTGAACAATGTTACAAACTGGGCAATTACAGACAGTGGATCGGAGATATGTTAAGACATCTGCCCTGTTCACTCAGCCAATGCAGTAGATTGAGATGAACATTGAAAAAAGTATACGGTTTATATTAGTCAACTCAAACTTGCTGAACCCTGGAGACTTGGAACGCTACTTGAAACTTTGCAATGCTGAACATAGATATTTCTTAGAGGGCACTATAGTGACTGCAGCACATTTCAAATATCTTTGAATTTGTCCAGGGAACAGCCAACCAGAAGAATAATACACCTGCCAGCTTCAGTGAGCTTCAGGCTGTGACAGGGGACACTATGCCATCCATTTGGACCCTAATGCCAACAGGGCTTTGCAGAACTCAAACACCTTAGAGTAGGATAAAAGATAGCTGTTTTGGCATTCGTGGCATTCAACCTTCATTTGAGTTGTAGTCCCTTTCCCTAATCTCACAGTGGAAACTGATTTGCTTATTAGTAATGGAAAAATCTAGAATTCCCCTAACTTTCTCTTGCAACTTCAATGAAAAATTAACTATTGATTAGTTGTTTACTCTTGGGTGAAGCGATATCTTGGGCAATATAGCAGGTTATATAACATTTCTAAGAGTGGATCAAAGACAGCTGATGTTTCTCGTGTTGAGGTCTTTCTTCAAACCAAACATTTCAATTTGCGACACTGTCCTATTTCTGTCGGAATTTACTCATAAATCAGGGGTTTCAATCATTCTTACAGAAACATCCTTACCACAATTGAACAAAAATCATGAGGAATATGGAATAATGAAATAATATTTATTGTATTTATATTTCAGCGGTGATTCATATTTAACTGGTAAAATATCTAAAAGGGCACTCAGAAGTTTTGCCTTTTACATTATGAGACAATTAGCAGGGAAAGAACACATTTAAGCTTTTGAAATCACTGTTAATATCTTTCCTCCCCATTCACAACACAATGATCCCATTTAATCTCCACCAGAGCAAAAAATAAATAAAGACCTCAAAACGTCCTTTAGGGCTTCCAGTCTGTTTGGAAGGCTTACGTCGTTTCAAATCGATTGTTGAAGGGAAACTGCTCGGAGACGGTCAAGCGTTTAGTAGAAGGAGGGGGGTTCAACACTAAGCAGACCAACTCCATTTAGCATTGGCGAGCCCCAGAGTGCTGCTGTCGTAACCTTTGCTATTGATTCGAGCTGATTTGTTTTAAATGTCAAGTACAACACCCGGGCAGTCAGTGCTCACAGACGTTAGCTCTCTGACTCTCTGAGCTATGAACTCTTCAGTGTAACTGAGGGTTAGCCAGTTTATACATTAGTGCTACTGACATTTTTGTAAATTGCTAATCTTATCTGCATTTTAATCAGCTATGTTACACAGCTAGCATATGCTACATTACAGTTTGTGCTGCTATAGTTGTTTATCCATTTTGAACTGCATTGACTGAGAGAAACCTGCAAATCAGTAAAAAAAAATAATAATGGGACTACAGTATAAAGAAGACAGACTTCTGTGTTGCACTAACCAAAGCTCTCCCAAAGCGTTTGGCAGTAATAAGAAATGTTTGATGCATATTTTTGTTTGTTTCAGTTTGTCTCTGAGGAAAGCCCACAGGCGTCGACCCTTTGCTTTCCACGCAAATTAACACAAACCACAGACAGAAAGGCAAAGGTGTATCGCTTACCAAAAGTCTTTATCAAAATATTTAAATAATCCTTCTTCTACCGCAACGTGAAGCCCTTCTCATTTATCGTCTCAGTAAATCCTGTCGGCAGGTCTCTGCGTTGGTCATCAGTCAGCGCCTACCGTAACTGGGTCAAGACCGCCGAGGCTCCAGAGACCGCCTTCCCAGCTCTGTCTGCAGAATACTGGTGGAACACAGCTGGGGCTGGGTTATCGCTCAGGCCTAATAGGGACCCGCAGAATGCACAATGAATTTAGGGGAATGTGGTGGGGCATTTACCATGTGGGGAAAAGAGGGGTTGCTCCAAGGGCAAGATTCAACTTTTTCACTGCGCAGTTAGTTTACTTTGTACAGCAGTCAGTGCAATGAATGGTCTTTTTTCACATGAGCCTCTTTTAACCTCTTTATTCACAACTTAGGTCAGCTATGCTGGCATGTGGTGTCCCTTGGGAATCCCAATTATCTATTCATCCTCGAATAGAATTTATAAGTAAAGTAATTGGGCAACTAATTTCTGTAATATACAAGCGGTTTCTGGGAAGCTCATATTTTGAGAAAATAGGATCTACCTGAACATAACACCTAAGCAGAATTTTTGGATGAAACTTGCTCTAACTCTCAATTGTTCACAGGGATCCTTATATCAGGGAGGTAGAGTCCTTCATATGGTGTGAGAATGACATACAGTTAAATGTTTTGGGGAGAGTCATACAATAGCTTCAATGCAAGTACTCAATGCCTTACATCTATTGTGTTACTTAATGATGATAGCTTTTGAATCCTTCAATGGATCAGAGACGACTACGTCTGGCAGGCAAAAATAATGTTTTTTTTGTGGCAATCACCTCAGTCTCTCCGATTCAATCAGTGGATTCAGTATATGTTAGAAGTTATGTCACTGGAATTATAAAGAACATTCATTATTGGTGCATGTCAAGGAACAATTAAGGCTTGGACAAACATAATTGAATCTATAAAGAATACTATTAGGAAACAAAATGTAAAGCTCAACTTTTACAATTAAAGAAAAACAGGAAAATATATATATTTATGTATATTTTCTGTGTATGTACATGTGGTATATATGTATATTTATGCAGTATGTAGGAAATGAACTTGTATAATACTATTATTATTATTATTTTCTAAAGAACAATGCATCAATATAAATGACAACATATAGTAAATAAGCAAATGTTGGTATAATTAAAATACTTTCAAATTACACTCCTTACTAAACTAACAATTACACTCCTTACTGAACTACACTCCTTACTGAACTACACTCCCTACTGAGAACTAACATTCTCAGTAGGGGATACATACTGGCTCTATCTAATATGAAAATATGTCTTTAACACAGTCACGGCCAAAAGTATTGGCACAATGTATTTCTTTGGTTTGCAATTTACAAAACCAAAAAAACATAATAATTTGCACAATCTTAGATTATTCTACAAATAAATCCTAAAATGGCCTGGACGATGTTATTGGAATCTTCTAGAAATAATTATAATTTGGAGGAGAAACAATAAGATTTGAAGCAGGTAATTCTTCTTTGCTTTAGAATTGTAGACACCTGTGGTGAGTTGCCATTGCCAGCAATATATAAATTACCCATTCAAGCAGTATGAACAGAGAAAAATACTCATTATCCTCTTTTGTGTTAGCATGTGTACTGCAATGAGCATGGATAGAAGAAAGAAAACCAGCAAACTGCCTGGGGAGGTCAGACACAATATAATAGTCAAGCGTAGACGATCTCAAGGCTTCAAGTCCATCTCCAGAGATCTTGATGTTCCTGTTTCCACCGTATGTAATGTCATCAAAAGGTTTAAGGCACGTGCCACTGTAGTCAACCTCGCTGGACGTGGCCGCAAGAGAAAACTTGATGAAAGATTGCAGAAAAGGATGTTTCGAAAACTGGAGAAAGCATGTCAATCAACTGTCTGACGAATTCAAGCTGGCCTTCAGACAAAAGGTACAACAGTTGTATTGTAGGAGACCCGCTGCTGAGAGAGAGACATGAGAAAGCCTGACTGCACTTTGCCAAAACACTCCTGAACATGCCACAGTTCCTCAGGGACCCTCTCCTGTGGAATGATGTTGGTAATTCATACGACAGTTAATAGGTTATATTTTTTTTGTTTTAATCAAAGTTTGAACACATTTATCAATCCTTAAAAACATGACTTATCACTGTAACCTACTTTGTCATTAGAAGGTCATTATTATATAGTAATTAATTTAGACTTTTGGATTAGAGAATCTGCTCAGTACAGTAAGAAGGTTTGTTCGATCATCTGCACAGTCCGTGTTGTCTACTGACCTGCCCCATCGTGGAAGTACCAGAACATCCTAATCACTCTGGTGTATTGTAGATGCTCAGTTAGACTAGAAATTTAATTTTCAACAGGAACCCTCTGAAACTTCAAAACGTGCCTACCCTTTCACCTCCTTCGTTTTGACACCTTATTTTTTGGACTCTTGACGAGCCCACCGACTGAGTGGAATAATCTCATTAAAACAGGGGCCAAGTATGAATAATTACGTAGAAGGACATTTTTCCTAACTTGAGCACAGCGCTGCATAGTAACCCCTGTGATTTGGTGAGAAAGAGAAGTGACTCGCACCAGTGAGCTGATGAATAGAGAACATTGTTAATTAGGCGAATGGCTGTGTGTAGCACAGAAATAGAAAGCTTGGATGGTTGTTGCACTTCCCAGGCTGAGCTCCTCAGGAACTGTTTATTCTCTATGAAGCAGAATTCAATTTGACAAACATTTAACCTCCAAAAGGTTTAAACAGTAGGCCCATACACATACAGGTTTGGAAAGCAGAATATCATGATTGCCCAAATTAAACTTAGTTGTTATTTAGCAGTTTTACTGTTTCCATAAATGAAGGAAGCAGTGTTTCAAGGGAATGTCATTGTATCTGTCAAGGGTTTTTGTAGCTATTCTCTCAAGTGGGAGTTTTTTTTCCTCTCAATTCAGCCTCATTGACCGAGCCTTGGAGAAGAGTTGACAGCGTCTTAGCATCAAAGGCTACACTGTGAAATTAAAGCGCATTGAATTAGCCTAAAAGGCTCTGTAAGCTGTTATTACAGAGTTGGGTGGTGAATGCTAATGCAACTGGCAGACATTAACACTATGGGAGGTATGGACATGCCACACACTGCAACTTTGCAGGTATTTCCATTCATAAGAACTGAAGAGTGAAACTGGAACAAGATGCAAGACAATACTATTGAAATGACACACAACCCACTGAAATCTGTCTACATAGAGAATATGAGTGTTCGCACTGTCCTACAATGTATCAAATGGAATCGATATGTTTCCTTTATGGTTTGTAGAGCGTGGTACCTATATGCTCCCAAGACCTGTACCTGGAGGTCTACTCTCCTGTAACACAAACCTACAGGACAATGGTTTTTAGGGAACAGGACCGGAGAGCCCTTCTACGGAAGCATTTTATGATGACCAGTGGCTAGTAAATATGCCGTGTTATTTGAAGGACAGAGGAGTGTTCCCTGTCCTGTCCTTCTTGTGGATTAGCAGCCCCGGACCTTCTCTCATGACAGACCCGTGGCTTCACACCATATTAAGCAGAATTTATGACCCATGGTGGACAGCTGTTGATGGCTCAGTGATATGCTATTTCACAGACATACTGCCTTACCGGTGGAAGTAATGATGCCATTTCTTTCTTATCTCAGCAAGATGAACTATGCCCCCCCCCCCCACCAACGCCGTCAGCCCCCACTGTCACCCCATGTTCACTCACACAGCACCCCCTCCGCCATAGCAGATTACATCCAGGTTATTTCTGCTTCTTCTCCTTGTTCCATGATTATTATTCCATAACAGAGATTGCCTTTGGATCCCCGTGCTCACTCATCTGTTTCCATTGAGCGGCCACCCTCAGTCAATGGTGGGATAATGAAGGAGCAGGATGAATTGATTAGAATGTTATCTAAGGTGGGAATGACCTCGGAAGGGGGGTGTGGGGGGGGGCATTAGTGTTATGTGTCTAACTTCCACAAACCCCTTCCTCCATCAGATAAAGGTATTAGAAAATATAACAATTTAATTAAGTACTATTTCTGAGAGGGCCTCATGTCCCCTCTTGTTGTTCAATGGAAAATTGGATTGATAATTAAGGCTAACATCACCATTTGAGAAGTCTCAAGACGCAACAGGGAAAAAAGCATTCACGTGTCTAGCAGGCCATATAGCATTTTATTTCCTTTACGGTTGCTGTAGGAAACTGCTGTGCAGGGTATCAGTGGAGTGAAAAAGTAGAGAATAAGAGAAAATGCTTAAAGATGTTTTGTGGTTACAAACAGTTTCCTAGGAATGCAGCCATACTAAGTGGTCTTACAAAAAAAGGCTAACAAAAATCCTAAATGGCAGTTTGGATGTACTGACTAGCCTGTTAAGTTTGAATAGGTTGCTGCTTCTTCAAAATCTATTTTCTCAGTTCATTCATATGTCTACCTTTCTGAATTAGCCTACACCAAGATTTCCATAGAAATACCACTTGGACAAAGTTTCTCAGTTCATGGGATACGCATGCCTCATTATGTCACGCTCAGCATGTCTGTCAGTGGACTCACAGTCCAGTACATTTTTTTTACTTGATAGCAAGTTAAATGGGTAGGATAACAAATAGGCCAGAAATGCATGAAAACAGTATATTGTATGCGTGACCCAAATGGGTTATTGAACAACTTAAACATGTTCAGGATTATTTTCCCTCCAAAAAATAGAGATGACAAGCGTATGTACCCAAAGCCTTGCGGGGGCTCCGGAGGTGTCTGTCCACTATGCCAGTGTCCATTAGAGCATCTTTCTCTACCCGGTACCCCACCACATTGACAGACTAGAGAGAAATACATTTGAAAGATTATTATTCACCACATAAATGCCCACTATACAGTATTTATATTCATTGCATATCCAATCTTTATTCCAATTTATTCCATCTTTATTATTTTTTCTCTGCTGGGCCTGTGATAGGCTGCTTGTTTTATAGAGGAGCAGTAAAACACTCACAAAAAAACGGTGCTCTGTTCTTCAAGTGCCAATACATTGCTCCAGACAGCTCTGGTTCAAGTCAAACAATGTTTGTATCTTGGTTTTTACACTTGGTTCCTTTCAAAAAATGTTTGTGCAGCATGAAAAAGACCCCTTAAAATTACCCCTGAAACAAACCGAACTAACAACCTAAATAGGCGGACTTCAGTTAGGCGGAGTTTCGTTTGGTTGACATAACTGTGAAAACACAATTTAGCAGGTTTGCTTTCATGCACCAGGCTAAAACACTAATTTCTACACTTTACCTTTAACATTGGTTAAAAAAAACAAGAGAACAGAGGACTTCATTATGTTGGCTACTCACCTCATGCAAATGTGTTCTGAGTTTGAAGTTTGAGTTTGTCTTACTAAAGTATGAAATGGAAATGTGCCAGGCCACACCTGTGTGTTTCTGCGCGTTACGTAGGCACATACACACACAAATACACACATGCACACATATGATACAAGTCAGATTCACTTTTAATTTAGTCATTTTCTATTAAGGTATCTTTACTTTTATGTACTTTTTCATGTTTGAAAATTTTTTACTCTTCCTTCCACTGACTGGACTGTTTCAAATAGTTCGCATGGTTTGGCATCTTCCTCCAAATATGTGATCCATATCTCTGGATCCTCCTCATGCAAACTTCCACAATGATCCCTGCAGCTTACTTGGGAAAGTTTCATTTTATTGAGGATGGTAGGGATGCTATTTATTTTTTGTCATGAATGAAAAATATAAATATATTGGTCTTGAGTCCAAAGTTCTATAAATGTTTTAAAATGTTTACATACACATGGGATAATCAAAAGTATGACTGCACTCCGAGTAATCAAAGAATCTGGATATGACAGGCTTCTTTGTAACTTCTTCACTGGCCATACTCATATTACTCACACATTGAACACAGAACAGATACCAGGTCATTCTCTGGTCAAGTTAAGATCTCTAAAGCAGAAACAGAGAATGCTAGGGTCTGTTAATTACTCAATTACCTAAGTCACAGCATACTAAATAAAACCACTATAGAAATTAATACAAACACATAACTGGCAACTTAATATAAAATAATAATATCATCAAAACATCATATTTTGGTTCTCAGTTTCAAATTTCTATCACAAATTAAAAGTCTATTTCTATTTCATGAAAAGTTTCTCTTTTCATCTCATCTTTTTTTCCACTTCACACTAATCCCCATTCACATTCATTTGTGATTGAACGTGTCCCATTCAAGAAATTGGCATCAGCTGTTTTCATTACAACATTGAAACATAAAGCTGTTGGACCAACAATAGCCCTGATGTTTTAGTTGTGGTCGTCTATTTGAGGACAACATTTTAGTTTATCTCCCCATTACAGATTAAATCTACTGTAACTTAATTTTGTTTGTACAATTTATTTGTTTGTACTGCTTGTGGAGGTAATTGAGTGTTCTTCCTTGACATTGCTTTCGCTGTGTGAACACAATAACATTGCCCTTGGCTTTATGTACGTGCATCAGTGATTCCTTTCTCCCTTATGCTGTATATGCTGACATTTGCATAGTTTTGTTTTGTTTGTTTATTTATTATCTACCCTCCACTCAATTATTATTTTCCCCTGGACCTAAATATGGGACTCTCTTTCCTTCCCTCTTTTCTCTCTCTATCTCTCTCTCTCCTTCCGTCTCCCTCTCTCACTCCCTGTCTCTCTGTGGGACAATTGGGGTGTCATGACATGCAAATGCAAATGTGCGCGAATGCCCTAGTTTAGTATAAATAGACATTTGTGTATGATCAAGTATTAAAAAAAGGACTGGTTAAAGAGAAGGTGTTTGGTAGAGCAAAAGCATTCTGTTTCATAATACACTTCATCGGCATGATTTACTCAGCCGTTGGTCTTTTCCTGTAGTTCTTGACAGTATGGATGCCCTTGCAATTCACATCTCTGCGTGCTAGTGGACAGGGATATGCTTTGGGGGCTTATGGTTAATGCCTGAACACAACTTCTCCCAAAATCTGGTATTTTGGTGGAGGACTGTTGTCTTCAGTGTCGAGCAGGTATCACACACACACGCACGCACGCACGCACACACACACACACACACCTTTGATTTTGTTTCATGAAAGTGTACGGTTTGATCAGGCTGAGAATGCCTTGCTGTAACCCATGGTGAGATATATGTTCTGGTATTGGTTGTTTCCCTATACAGCAGAGTGCTGATCATTAGAGCATTTCTGCTTTATAACCTCTATGATCATGGTTATTCATGCATAACATACCTCGTGCTGCAAATCCTACTTGTCATGTTTATCACTTTCCTCTCACATACATTATCTTGCATCCTCTATTAAAGAGACTGAAGTTCTGTGGTATTCTCTCCCTGGTTCTCTGAGTCCCTTGATGTGTGTGTCGGTCTGCAGGTCATTTCCTTATTATTCCAAAAGCAGTCCAACACTTATAGTTTCTTTGACATATTTTCTCTCAGATGTTTTGCGAAACTGTTCACCCATGTAGCTTCATCTGACTTGATGCACCTGAATCATGTTAATTGATACACTTTTCAATGTTGCGTTTTTGTGTTGTATTTTCCATTAACTTGTGATCCACATAGCAAATGTGATTTGACAGAAAGACAGAGACAACCAACCATTCCGCTTCTTCTCTCCCCACAGCTAGCATTGTGAGAAGCCAGCAGTGGTGTGATATGATGCCTTGCTTGGAAGATGAAGGCTGTGACCTCTTAGTCAACCAGTCGGGCTGGACCTGCACACAGCCGGGGGGCCGGGTGAAAACCACTACGGTAAGACGTGACAACATGATCTGTCACAAACCGAGTGACCAGAGTCTTAAGACCTGTTTCCCTGTGATGGGTTTCCAAAGCTCTGAAGCCACTGTCGATACATTCAGAGCTGCCATAATACCAAACGCTAGTACAACTCAATTGAGTATAACTCTCTATATGGTCATGGTTGATATGACTGAATAGTTTGGTCAGTCTGTTACAGTAAGTGTTCATGTGGTAACAGAAAGGAAACCATAGCTTAAGTGTGTTCATTAAATAATTCTTGCTCATGCATACGTAATCCCACTCACTGAATGAATGGCGCTTTTGTCGCTCTCTTGTCAGGACATCAATTTCATTGCTGATTAAGGAGCTCCATTTCAATTGGTTCATTATGCAGCATTAATTTGCAGCCCCATCAAAAGCATGTTGTCTGATGTTCATGAATGTAGCAGAAGGTTGTTCATTTATAGCTACGCCATATAGCGTTTGCAAAAACACGTGCTTTGCAGGCCATGAACCAAATAGGTTTTTGATTACATTTTAACATGCTCAGAGATTATGCAAAATACTTAAAAAGTATGCTAAATTATTGAATATCAAGACTATTCCCCTAACAAATATTAATGTTTCAAAAATACAGTATACTTAGACTGACCATAATATCCTATAAAACAGACATGCATGGATATGTCCTCTGAAAATTAAATTGATTGTCTCATAATAGCGTTACTGTCAGCTCAGTCACACAGCTTAAAAGGCATGTGCCAGGGCTACTTTTATTAGTATTTGGTCGAGGAAGCAGTGTGATAAGAAGCAGCTTGGCAAGATGTGCATCGGAGGACACAGGTCTCTTCAACAAAACCTAACAATAAAGAAAAAGAAAATTAGACCAAATCTAAGTAAAAAAAATAATGTTTCCCTGACATATTTTCCTGGATCACTTTTTTAATTGCATAAAAGGTGCTGGACAGTCATTTGGATTCCCATGTAATATTGCATTTTTGGAGAGACTGGAAATCAGCCGTTTCGTATAGTGGTTGAAATAATGATCGCGTACCCGGTCGTCAAGGAGGAGAGAGTAATTCAATTATTTATTGCAGCATTTGATAGTCTATTGTTCATGATGTTACAAACTCGGTCTACCAACTCGATCTCAAAGAACCTTCTGGTCGTCCTCTACTTGATAGACATCGCAGGACAGAATACACATCACAGTACTGTAAGCCCATTGGCTAATTACTGTTGCGCTTTGACTGAACGTGATTTCCCAGTGTACGGATAAACAGATGTTCTGTTGTAAACTAAACATGACAAGCATACATTCATACACTTCCACACTTGACAAAAACATACTTTCCAATATATTTACAGAAGCTGGTAACAGAAAAGTTCATGGAAAAGTATTGTAACTTTGAAGTAACCAAATCACAAGTAAAAATGCAGCTGCACAGGTCACATTAGGTTAATTACCAATGAGCTGTACATGTCAGCTACAAAATAGGTCTGACAATTAGCATTTTGAAATTTGAGTTATCAAAGCAACATGAGGCTACTAACAAGGTTCTAAAGAGGCCAAATTGTTGGTGTTAGGAGCACATAACCTTGACCCCTGAGCATGGAAACAAAGTAAAATGGTCTGATTATACATATTTCAAACTATTTGCTATATCTTTTTGGAGAAAGCCAAAGGATGCCTTGAGGCCACTGTTAAACCTTGTGTTTCCATTAATTTATCCTCTCCTATTTCTTGTAAATAAAATAAAAAACTATTTTCTCATGCAAACTATTAGGACGTCTGAAGAGAGAAACTGAGTGGGCAAGAAACTAATTTTGGTGACACTGTTGTAGGTGTTTTTCGTGACCAAGACATCAATAAAGCAATGGATTGCATTGTTTTGAAATGTTGGTAATTTAGCTAGCTAGCCCAAATGTAAACAACAGGGCAATTTAAATTGAAACTATGTAATCCAAGTTTGGAGGTGAATGAAAAACATGATTTTGAACTGTTGAAAACTTTATTTATCAGGATCTCTTATCCAGAGCAACATAGATCAGTGAGCGCATAGATGTTTATACTGGCCCTCAGTGACAACTCAACCCACAACCATGGCATTGCAAGATCCATGCTCTTACCTGGTGAAATACATGGGATCATTATAAGTTACGATTGCATACTTCTATTTAACCATTATCAGTAGCAACCAAAACCAAAATCCTCCTAACATACTGGTCATACGGGGGACTGCCAGCTATTATGAAAACCTGTGATATTGTGCACGTCAAAGGATCAGGCACAATTCTCTGAATTCCCTCCAGAAATATCCTGAAGGCTGACATAGTTGGTCATGCATGCTCAGGTCCTCAGTGTCATGGTTCTCCATCTGAGACAGGAGGCTGGTGGGCTGTCAGTCTAGTCACTGAATAATGAAACCTGTCAGCTCAAGGATGGCTTTCAAAGTCCAGCATTTTATGCACAGAAATGCTCTGTTCAGGCGCCATTGCTTTCAATGGGGCCTGTTTAAAAAATGGACAGGAGGCAATAGGGAACTGCTAACCCCGTAAATTCTTTGTCAAATAACTCACAGTTCTCTCTTGTTGGACAGTTAAAGCAATCTTCTCTATGGCGGCAGCTGACTCCATTTTGTGCCAATTGTTGCTGATGCTAAGGGATTCTGCGATGTAACCACAAGGATTTAGCAGGGATAAGCCTTTTTTCTAACTTAGCTACAAACAGACCTGAAAACATAAACACAGCTCAGGCTGTCTACAAAAAACTCATGCATTTGGAGTGAATACATTTATATAATGAAAGTGACTCAATTATATTGAACCCATTCACCCACCCGACTAAAGTATATATAACGTTGCGTAGGATTGTGCAAGTCACTGCAAAGTAACCATCCACTGAGTTTGTTTTGAATGGCCTCTAGCCCCAGGTGGGTGGAGTTTGCATAATTACATTCCATTGGTCCTTCGTAGAAATCTCCAACCACCCAAGGAACTGGGCCAAGCAAAATGTTGGGCCCAGTTACATTTCCATCCAAGAACACTGTCTATAGATTGTTGCAAACATTTATCTGATTATACAGAAGTAGGTAGTCAACAATGATAACTAGAACTGCAAAATATGTTCTTACGTAATTCTTTAAATAATTAGCGGTTATAGAACTTGATCGTCTTGACATGAATGTTCTAGAGGAACCTGAATCTAACCTTTAGATTACATGATAACCTTAAGTTGATGTGTATGAAATGTCACGTTTTTTATTAGACAGTAATGATGAATATTACAGCCTCAATTTACTTTAAACCGCTTTAATGTGAAATTCCTTTTACAGTCGGAAAGTTACAAAATTAAAGTAATTAAACTCATTTTATTTAAACTGATCATGTCCAAACATTCTTATTCCGCAACTCATTTTTCAAATTCATTTTACAGATCTATTTTTGAATTAATCTAAGATTACCTAGGATGTCAATGACTTCCTTAGAAAAGGCTGACTGGTTATATCGTGGTCCACCCACTCAAACTCTCTCTGATCTTTTGTATTCCTTGATTTGAATGTCCCTCACAGTGCAACAATCATATCTTCTGGCATTCAGGGGGTGCTGAATCATGCTCGGACTTAGTATCATGTTCAAATCAAATTCCTTGTGCGTGTACAATATCTGCATATTGTCTCATCTAAAATGGCGCACATGTAATTGGGCCCAACACCAGTTTCTGGGCAGATGAAAAAATGGGAAAACTATTCTGCCCTGCATGACTCTTGCTAAGATAGAGGGATTTACTGAGAGAAAGAAGGAAATAGGCAAAGACAGACGACAGAGAGGAGGTAGCACAAAAACCTGGGGTGAGACGAGGTACCAGCCAAATCACCTCGGGATACATGCTGACTTTTCTGACCGTATAATGGGCTAACAATGGCAGAGGAATTTGCTGCTATGGCAATATGTCTTAGCCTTTTTGCTATATAATGTAGTGTATAAACTATAGTACCATTGATCTTTGGGTTCATTCAGTGCTTCTTTGAACCCCAATTATGGCATAGTTTACATAATGTACAAATCTTTTAAGCTTGAAGCTAGGAAGAATTATATTTTCATTCAGGGGAATTACTTGAGAATTTTGGCAATGGTTGTTCATTCCTTACCTGGTCAAGGATCTGTCATTAGTAGCTTGTTATTGGTTGCCATGCCAAGCAGTATGGCCTCGCTGTAATCTCAACCTCTGTCTAGACATTCTTCAGTAACAGGGATGAGGAGTCGAGAGGGCCTTATCCTGATTTAATAAATACCTGCAGCCACACAATCCAATCACAGACATTGTTGACAGTCTGCAGCTAGCAAACCAAATCCATTTGAACCTCTCTGTATTATTATTTTTACTGCACATATTCCAGGAGTGTCAAATTCATTTCGCCCTGGGGACTACATTTGGTCTTTACTGAGGTCCGGAGTGTTGCACTTAAAATGGGTTTTTCTTTGGTGTACAAAATAAGAAGTAGCCTCTGTCCATTGCTTTTGGAATGCTCTATCCTCTCTGACTACCTTTGTTTCTATGATTGTTAGCAAGCTGAACAGAAAGAGGCCAATAATGTAGGTCCATTTTCATTTCTGCACCGTTTCATTGGGGTTTTAGAGAAAGAAAATCAACTCATGCTCGCTCTGTCCTGATCCAGGCAACACCCCTGGGTTAAGGTTTTACTTGAATTAACATACTTGTGTTGCCGTGTTTAAATACCAACCATGAAATCCTCTGAAGTTACAAAATTTAGTTTAAACTAAAAGTACACATCAGCTTAAAATGTTAAACAGTGCTGTAAGTCACTCTGAAAAAGAGCTTTATGACTACAGTGGCTCTCAAAATGTATTTACCCTCCTATGACATCCTACTGTGTTACAGAATGAAATTTGAATGGATTTAATTAGGAAGTTTTGCCACTGATCAACCCAAAAAAGTCCACAAAGTCAAAGTGAAAAGTAAAATCTCCAAATTGTTTTAAATGTATTACAAATACAAAACATAACATATTCATTCTGTACTTGCATCCATTTGGTCCTCTATCTGCCACCACCATGCTTAATGGTAGAGGTGGTGTTCTGAGGATGATGTGCAGTGTTAGATATGCACCAAACATAACGCTTGGTGTTGAGGCCAAAAAGCTAAATTTTGGTCTCTTCTGACCATAGAATCTTCTTCCACTTGATCTGAATCTCCAACATGCCTTCTGGCAAACTCTAGCCGAGATTTAATGTGAGTTGTATTCTTTTTGCCACTGTCCCATAAAGGCCACTTCTGTGAAGCGCTCAGGTTATTGTTGAAGCTCAGCCGTGGAGAGACAGTAACTCCTTTAGAGTTTTCATTGGCCACTTGGTGGGCTCCCAGACTAGTGCCCTTCTCGCCCAGATACTCAATTTTTGAGGACCGACAGTTCTAGACAGATTGATAGTTGTGCCATTTCTAGATAATGGAATTTACTGTGCTCAGGGGATATATAAAGCCTTGGAAATGTTTTTCTATACTACCTTTGATTGGTGCAAATGTTTTTTTTTCCAGATTTGCTTTGAATGTTCCATCGCCATCTTCATGAAGTCGTTTTTGCTAGAAATTGTACTAACCAGCGGTGGGAACTCCCTGAGATTGGTGTAGTTAATCTGAATCAGGAGCGTCACCAGACCCGGATTTCGGGCCTCTAGCCCCGGATGTTTTTAAATTAGTCAGCCCCAAGTGTTCTGCGAGCTAACATAAACACTGCGATGAAATAAACATTTGCAAGGCGAGCCGACAAGTGCTTCATAAATCGTGACTTCTGCATACGCTGTATATTGTCAGATATCACAAAAGAAACAAGCAACCGGAGCTGTCAAAACAAGCCCAAAACAATTAACTTGGAGCTGCAGATGAAGCCCCCAAACCCAACGCCTTTTCACACACACATGTACCATTTAGTTAGAGAGAGCTGGCTGCTCTATAGATGAGCGCAGCTATACATCACTTTCCTCACGTCCGAGCAATCATGCCTCCTTTTGGGGGACAGCTAGCGCTGTAAAAGTGTAGAAGACAACGGCGCAAAATTGGAAATATCACTGGTACGCCTCAAAGCTGCAGCGTTTTGCACGTCGAATAAGAGAAAAAACGCTAGTTTAAGCTTTTCTATACTTCCCAAAAAAGCGAAGGACAGCAAAAGAAGAGATCTGTGGCTTCAGGCCATCTGCAGAGAGGGTGAAAATGGTGAACCATTGACAGGACCCATCCTGTCAACACGTTTATGTCTGTGGCAAACTCTTCATAACAGGTTAGTTAATGATGCTAAAGTCAACAGTTATAATGTTAGAAGTCAAAGAAGTGAATGTTGATGCTGCATTGAAAAGGCAGTACATAGAACATTCTGAAAATTCACTTCCCTGAAGTGATTTTATGTCATGATTATCGTCATTATAATCCCAGTTCAAAGTGTGTCAAAGTGCTGCATTAATACCATGATAAGAAAATTATAGGGAATTAAATCTTCAAAAATTAAATGAAGCAACAGATGTAATTGTTCATTGCAAACTATTGTAGCAGTACATCATTCATTTGTAGCCTACCTTATAGTTGCAGGGGGCTAGCTAGTTAGCTTGCTAAACATGTGAGCGATTTAATTACTTTACAGTAACGTCACATTGGACAGACTACCAAAACAGCAAAATAAAATGACAGATGTCATAAATACAGGGTTGGGACGTTTGTCCACTTTGATGGAGGCAGACTGGATGGACACAACCCCTATTTCTTCAGTTTTCTCTATATAACGACATAAAATAGTTGTTTGCCTAATTGGCCATAGTGTTTGTGCTCCTGATAGCTAAAAAGCAATATGGTTTTCTTATTTTATATGAATGAATTGGCAAAGACGTCGCATTTTGTATTCACTGCCAGTCAAATTAAATGGGCTGTTCAAAGTACACGGATGGGCTGCTCTCATCTATAACGTTGCGGAGTAGCCCATCTGAAAGTTGAAGTTACGTTCAACATCTTCAAATTTAGTGAACATGCAAAAACATTTTTCTCAAAAAGATGGAATTACATCTCAAGCCAACCTTTCTTTCACTAGCTTACTACATAGGTACTACATTTCCACAATGTTTGTGAACACATTGATGGCGAATACAAAGCTAACAGAAATTTTTTTGCCGTTGTTTGCTAACGAAAGTGAATTCATTGAACGCAGCTCTAGCCACGGAAGCAATTTGAGGAAGGGAAACAGCCAGAATAGTAGCTGTACTAAAATACAAATTCTTATTTGGGCTTGTGTGTTGTTTTTATCATAAAGCACACTAAAACTAAGAGCGAGTTTAAATAAAAGCTGAAATATAGAAATATAATATAGAAATATAATATATAGAAATATAAAAAATATATTTTTTGTACTCGACTTGGCACAGTTAGCGTACGTCATTAGAAACATGACCTTCATTTCATTCGCGCTGTTAAAACAAATAATTGAATTGCCCACAGAATTGTAGCTAATGTAAGAAACCAGGCAAGCCTAGTTCAGCCGGCCCGCAATAGAAATGGTTGCCATCTTGAGATTCGAACCTGGGTCACCCATGTGAGAGGCTGTGTCTTTTAACAGCTTATTAGCCAGTAATAGGGTTACTAGTATCTACTAACTTCCTAGGAATAATCATAAGAATTGCGCAATTGCTAGCAAGACTGAAGATGAACTTTTCCATGCCAGAAACAGTTGCAATATAACCGTATACAGTTTCAGTTAAGGCTTACTATAACGTAACTACTGTATGTTAAGCCAGCAAATGTGTTTGTCTATCCTGACCCAAAACGCATGCACGGATGCGTACTTCGAAAATCCACCAAAAACAGTCACAATACAACCATAAACTGTTTTATTTCAGGCTTACTATGACGTAGATACTATCGGTTTTAGCCAGCGAAGTTTTCGTCTATACGGAATAATTCATAATGCATACTTCGCTTCACCTGCGAGGAGATAAGAACTCGGGATTTATAGTTCACAAGTTCAGTTCTCTAACTACTACGCTATTTAAGAAGGGGGGTCACTTCCTCACTCACTCAGTAAGACATTCGCTCTTGGCCGGCTCCGCTTATGTGGTCCGGCAAAAAAATATGGACGTAGTAACTGTGACGTCACCCGTGGGTGTCTGAAGACCTGTTTTGAAGCTCATTTTTGGCGGAGATGAATGTCGCCATCTTGGCAGCGCGTCACTCGGCCTAACTCCCGGATAACCAAAAATGAGCAATGAGGTGGGGCGGTTGCCGGGTGCAGTTGATGTGCCTAGTTGCTAAAACAATACCCACCTAGCCCAACATTACCAACGCGACAAAAGCTAAGAAGCTAAGCTAAATGCTACCAGTATGTTACTCTGCGTTGCTAGTGGTTGCTAGCGGGCGGTTGGTAGCCAGTCACCGTAACGTTACCTGCTTACAATTGAGGTAAGTTAACATGAAACTACAACAAAACTTTTGCTTAAAATGCTTCAGCTTTTTTTTTTAAATATATAAATGTGGTAATTTTGCAACTCTAGATTTTGTCGAGACGATAGACTATTAAAAATAGGTCGAGACTTCAGATTAGATGTTAGATTTTCACATAACTTTAGTTATGAGAATATCCTGTGTGTTTACTTGTCGTTTATTTGGATGTCACTTGATTATAAAGTTACTTGTCAGTGACTGGAGTTAGCTGAGGCGATAACAAAAGGACAAACCGCTAGAAGTGACACTAGTGACAGCGCCAGCACCACACGTGTCACTCAATAGACCACGCCCCCTACTTATAAGACTTAATATAATTTAAACAGATGAGTTATAAAATAATTAATTTTATAACCCCCCCCCCTAATTAAGTGACTTCTAAAAACAATTGGTTGCACAACAGCTCATTCAGTTATCATAGCAAAGGGGGTGAATACTTATGCAATCAATTATTTTCTGTTTTCTAATTGTAATTAATTTAGAATAATTTGCAGATTAAATTTTTCTCTTTCACTTTATGGATTTTTTTCTGTTGATCAGTGGCAAAAACTCATTACTTAAATCAGTCTTTTTGCATATTACCAGTTTCATAGTATTGGGGGGGCCAAAAGGTTTGGCATAACAAATAATTAAAGGTGGCTTTAGCACAATAAGGCTTGTTTGTTTTCTTTGAGATAGTTGCCAATTGGTTGCCTATTTACCTCAGTCAAAACCCGTCTTGTTTTGCTCTCCAGACACATTACTTTCATGATTTATCAAAAATTAATTATGTTCATATCCAGGCAACACAGCCCCTTATGTTTTCCAATTAATTTTAGCAGGCCTACAGTATTTATCTAAGAAAGACAGATAACAACAAGCATTATATTAAAACCCAAGAATCAGTTATTGCAATCTCATATTCTCATACACTCTCTATTTCTAGATTCAGTGAACGTTCTTAATTACATGATAAAGCTCATTGGTTATTACCTCTCTCTTGAGTGTGTGGCAGGCTAGAAATGAACATTATCTGCAACATCAACATTAACATTGAGGAATGCGATTACTGTAACCAATCATATTTGTCAGCAGGCATGAGCAGAAAATGTGAATAAAAAAAAAACAGAGAAGGAAGGTGGTACATTTAAATGCCAGGAGACCCAACTCTTATGCAACACCTTTTTAATAAAGATTATTGGCTTGAACTATATGAATATTTTTACATGTGTGTGCCCAGCGATTTGTTAAAAAAAGCCCTTCCAACTGAGGGAATGCATGAGTGGACAGCACAGAGATCTACAAATGACAGGCAGACTTGGCTGTTGTGGAGCTGAATCCCTTACCTTAATTGATCCCATTGGGCTGCTAGGCTTTAACAGGCCCAATCAAAACACAGGTTGAACACAGGCACCATGGAGAGGACAGCTGCTTGTCAAAGGCAGTGCAGCATGACTAAAGGTTGTAGTATCAGCCTACCCTTCACAATCCTCACGTTAAACATTATGGAGGTACAATGGCAGACAGGCCATACATCCGACCATAAGAGGGAATGATAACCTCACCTCAAGAATTCTCCAAATGTCAAACATATTTCACCTCCAGCTGCAGGAAACAATTATAATTCCACATATTACTTTTAATGTGTTCACGTCTGTGTTGCATTTTGAATTTGAACTTGAGTACAGGTCCACTTTCCTTCAAATTTCTGTATTTTGTATCACTTCACTCTGTTGTCATTAATGCTTTCATTTTTGTCTTAAATTCTTCCTGATGCCTTCAAACATCACTATTTCTAGTCCTTTGATGTCAATGCTACATTACCATTAGTATCTACTCACAAATCAAATCTGTCAGTCACAACCGATTACCAGGAATTCCTGGAGACACAATATGAATATAGCAAAGCAATGTTTATTTTGCTACAGTTTTTGTTCACCCCAAAATGGTTTCCTTTATTCAGTGATGTAGTGCATGACAGTTTTGCAGAAACTGCAGAAAAATACTTGTAAGTTTTACATTTTAAAGTCTTTGACTGCATTCGGTGATCAGTTTTGCATACCTATTTTCTAACCACAACTCCACTGATTGTATTGAACTATTGAATACAAATATACTCTGATGAGCCAAAACCTGCCTAACAGGCTGTTGGTCCTCTGTGTCCCGCCAAAACAGCACCGACCCACCGAAGCATGGAGTCCACAAGACACCTGAAGGTGTCCTGTGGTATAAGGCAATGAGACATTAGCAGCAGATCCTTCAAGTCCTTAAGTTGTGAGGTTGAGCCACTGTGGATAGGACTTGAACTCTTCATCATGCTCCTCAACACCTTGCAGTCTTCATCATGTTCTTCAAACCATTCCCGAACATAGTGAGCAGTGTGGCAGGGCATATTGTCCTGCTGAACGAGGCCACTGCAATCAGGGAATACCATTCCCATGAAGGGGTGTACCTGGTCTGCAAAGATGTTTAGGTAGGTGGTACATGTCAAATTGACATCCACATGAATGCCCGGACCAAGGGTTTCCCAGCAGAACATTGCCCAGTGCATCACACTCCCTCCTGCGTCATCTTCCCACAGTGCATCCTGGTGCCATTACTTTCCCAGATAAATGGTGCACACGTACACAGCCGTCCATGTGATGTAAAAGAAACGGACCAGGCAAACTTTTTTCACCGCTCCGTGGTCCAGTTCCAACGCTCGTGCCCATTGTAGGCACTATCTACACAGGGGTCATCATGGGCACTCTGACCTGTCTGCAGCTACACAGTCCCCTACACAGCAGAGTGTGATGCACTGTTTGTTGTGACTCATTCCTCCCATAGCCATCATTAAACATGTCTGTGACATGTGCCACAGTAGATCTTCTGTCAGTTCGGACCAGACAGGATAGCCTTTGTTGACCTTGCACATTGATGAGCCTTGGGCGCCCAACACCCTGTTTGTGGTTTGTCCCTCCTCGGACCACTGTCGGTAGGTACTCACCACCGCTGACCGGGAGCACCCCACAAGCCTTGCTGTTTAAGAGATGCTATGACCCAGTCATCTGGCCATAATAATTTGGCCCTTGTCAAAGTCGCTCAGGTCTTTACTCCTGCCCATTTCTCCTGCATCCAACACGTTGACTACGAGAACTGATTGTTCGCTTACCATCTAATCTACCCAGACCTTGACATGTGCCCTTGTTAGGAGATGATCAGCATTATTCACTTCATGTGTGAGTGGTCATAATGTGTTGGCTCATCAGTGGACATTTTCAAAGCACCAACATGCTTTCATTTAACCAACAAATGTAACCTCTTTTAAATACATGCTCCATGCTTCACTGCATCCCTTTGCATTTTATGTAAAAAATAAAATAAATGCAAGAGTCTCCCTGTGATTTCAGGCCCTATGACGACACACACACAAAGACAAAAGGCAATGCCAGCCAGACAGCAAAAGTCAACCAGTTTTGAAGGACAGACAGGAGAGAAACATCAAACTGCAGATCCTGGCAGGCTAGCACGACAGCAAGGTACATGAATTCTGTTTCCACCCAATGTCAAATGCATGATTACTCCTTTGTTATGGCAAATTACACACTTGTTTCCTCTTCCGTAATAAAATAACAGTGTCCATGGAAATATTGAATGCATTCAGACATGAGTAGTGAATTCTCAAAGACAAACAATTTCAATTTCAGCATATTAACAATATCTGAAATAATTAGAACACATTTCTGCTATCCCTGTTTATTCAGCTTGAGTCAATAAAAATGGGAGATTTAATATTAAATATTTTTTTCAGAAGCAGAATAGGCAGTGGGGCATAATAATAGTTTACGTCCTATGTTGAATTGTCCTTACCTTAATAATTTGTCCCATTTTAATTCTTATAACTGATATACAAAACATGAATTATGACGTTCGTTATTTAACGCATATACTGTCCCCAAATGTAGCATTATGGAATTTTCTTTTGAGGGATTCAAATATTCGTTCTGGCCCTCATTATTTTACGTTGTTTATTTTTTAGAAAACTGAGTGTGATCCAAAAAAAAAATATATATATATGCAATATCTGTCATTTGGTATATTCCCCTTGGGGAAATTATGTTTACAACATCATGCACGGATTAAGAGGCATTAAAAATGCAAGCCAAAGACTCTGTAATTGCTTACAGCTACAATACAGTCAACACAAAACACAGGCAATGTATGAGTGAAGGATATACTGACAGTTAACTTAATACCTGGGGGTTTAATGGGTGGTTGAGGCAAACACATTTTATTTTTAATAATTGAAGCACAAGTCATCAATATAGCAAGATTCCAATTATTTAAAACAAAGCACTGGCCCCCATATTCGCAATAGTAGCTCAGCGGGTGAAGAATGATTATGTAGCGTGCAAGACATTGTATTGTAAGTGGGGGAAAGTGACTTATAATGCCACTCCAGTCCCTTTTGCCAGCGGCATACTTCAATTAATTTGCGGTGTGAAAGCCCTGAGAGCATATATGGAAGACATTGTGCTTTGCTTTCCCATTGCCTCAGATTTTGTTTATAATTTTGAACCGAATCGCTAGAGGGCAGTATGGAGCACCACATGATCAATGGTACGTTAAGGGCCATGGCAAATTGCAGTGAATTTGGAACGACTCTGATTACATATAAAACCTGTATCTGTAAATGAAGAAGATCCGTCACACTCTTTAACCTCTGTAATAATGGGTCATCATAGGATTTTATGCAACCCTGGGAAGGCTGGCTTTCAATTGAATTAAACGTCACACAGCAAGGTTTGCCTCACGCCACAGTTTTCACCACTTCATTTACATCTTTTGCGTGTCTAATCTCAATCTGAGCAACAGCTGGGCATCATTAGAGAGAGTTCATTGACTGAAATAACTGTCACACAGTCAGATTGAAAAGGAGCTGGAACCTAAGCGAGGACGTTGGCATTATTATTTCTCTATTAAAAATCCTTTTGGCAGTGACACATTTTTTGTTGTTTTGGTTTTCACTCCAGTCCTATGGATATTCAGTTATACAAGGAATGAGGTTAAACTGTAGGTTGTGGATATTTTCATCCATTTTACATTAACTGTTTAGAAATTAACCAGAAGTTTTTGGACAAATTCAAAATTTTTGTCATAGGTTTAGTATTTGCTCCCATATTCCCTGAAAACCTGCAGTAAATCAAACTTGTGATGATTTTGAATTCATTTTCAAGTTCCAGATGATATTCTGCCTGGTACAAACCATGTATTGCGTTATACTGGAGTAAATTTTATTTAAAAAGTAATATAATATTTCGAAAAACACCATTATGATATAATACCAAAATAATAATGTAATATTTTGATGCTGCCATTATGACAATACTAAATGAACCGTGAACATTTTGAGATAGCCAAAGATCATGGCCCAACACTTGCTAACCTCTCACCATTAACAATAATTACGAAGCATTATGTATGATATTTATATTTATGTACTATGTACACTCATTCATCGTTATTCAAAAATCTTCAGGATTATCAGTAATCATGGTAGTATCCAAACTAAAGTTGTTCTGAATCATATGGTATTAGTGTTTAGTACATATAAGAGTCAGATAGCAAAACATACTGTATTAAATTTATCTTCATGTTAATATATTCTGAGTCCTGGTTTTTGAGACCCAATGTTTTCTAAATCATGCATAACATGCTAGATTGAGTCCTGTGAAGTGATGGGCTTGCCATTTTATCGATGGTGGCCGCCACCGTAAACACATTGCTTACACAAGCGGAAGGGCTCTCATTGCAGAGGCAGATGTAAAATGTCATTATGGATTCTCTGCTCTCCTGATGGCTTTTGTGTTCTCATTGATTCCCAGGTCTCCTGACGATGGCAGGGACAGACTCTACGGAAAGAGAGAGGGGATTGTGTGAGCTGCTTCCCATAGTCTATCGTCACCGCCTGTGTGGAGCGTACGTTGTCTTATCATCAGCTGTCCGTCCATTGTTCTGTTCAGCAGAGTGAAGCCACGCTGCGAAACGTTGCCAAAGGCCTAGGACTCCTAATATGGGAGCTGGAGCTAACATGGAACATATGGACTGCAATGCTGTAGTATTCCTTGGGAGACAGAACTTCTTTTTCAATTGAGTTTGGATAACTCTGAAGTGGGTCATCGTGAACTTCTGGATCCGACCCAGCATAGAGTTTGGAGACACAGGACGAGATTCTCTTTTGAAGTTTACGCTTGGCAACTCCTAGTGTTTTCACAGACCAAAGAAATAGATGGCCAACAGCACCATGTTTTGGAGGACACAGTATGCTGTAAGGGGTTTAGAAACTTCAAGTTGATGAAACATGCAATCCCATATTCCCACTCACACTATGATGACTGTATCCCACAAATGTACACATGTTGAAGAAAGGGACTTGTAGCCCACAGTAATTGTATACAAATTATTGACAAATACTGGATGGCAAAAGAAATTCAAAGGACATGGTGTAATTCGTCAATGACATTTTGTTTGGACTACTGAACTGTACTTGTGTACTCACTGCTCTATTTTGGACCCACATTAAATCAGATTCACATTTTCAATTGCTATATTTGGACAATTTGCAATCAGCATGGCTGGTTATAGTAAAACAAGCAATTCATTTCTCACCAGGAAAGAGGAAAAGAAGAGGAAATCTGTCATATGTTTGGGAGAAAGAAACATTACATGTATTTTCAAAAGCCTAAAGTTATATATTTAACAGTTTTATATGTTGTATCTTTGTAGAAAACCTTATTTAACACATTGCCAATCATAAACTGTGGATACACAATGAGCTATGTCCTTTAAGCTATTGGTCTGTCTTGTTCATTTGAACAAAGTCAAGTGGCTCCTTTTCAAGCTGTTGAATTATTTTTTCATCATAAAAAGTCAATTATTTAACATGAAATGAATAGGAAAGTACATAATTAAAGCAACCAGACAATAGTACAGAGCCTGTTTCTGAAGAAAGGTCATATTTTCTATGTTTTCTACTTTTCTAGTCCCCAGTAACCTTTGTGAAAATGTTGCACAACTTGGGGTTTTACTTTTGAAACCACATTCACTACATTAAATAGAGGGGGGAGACACAAGGAGACATTGATTTAACCGCTGGTGACTACAGAGTTTGTAACCAAAGCTTAAAAGGTTACAACTTTCTCACATCTATGCACATTTTAGCAAGGGGGACTTATTCTCTCTCAAGCAAGCAAGCAAAGCTTAGAAAGAAACACCACTGAGGGTAGTGAGCAGTGCCTAGCGGCAAGATTCTACCACAACAACTCAATTTATACTTCCAAGTTCAGAATTGTTTCAGTATGAGCAGCACATACATACTGTGGAAGTTTTGTTTGTTTTATCGGACTTCATGGGAATATCATTTTCATAGATAAACATTGATTTACATCATCCAGGAAAAATTGGATTGAATTAAGTGTTAACTTCTTCATGGGCAAATTGTAGGTTGTGAACAATTGTCAGACGTCTTGGCTCATTAAGTGTGACAAGGTCGAGTTCTGCCAATTAAAGGTGTATTCCGGGATATTAAGCACACCAAATTCATATGACATGTAATGACTTGGATTCATAACATAGAGTATCATACAAAGTGAATAGAAAAGTAATCTGGATGATGTAGTACACAAATGGATGATGTATTACATACAAAAAAACTTTTTTTAGCTCATGAGCACCACTCTTACAACTACTGGCTGAAGTTATACAAAAACTCTGTAATTCCTCTCTAAATACGACCATGTGGGTCACAGGCTATACTACAAAGTTATTTTAATTATTTACTTTTTGAGCCGTTAACATGTAGAGTGGCAACTGTTAAGAGAGGGTCCTGCTCTTAATAACTGACCAATAAGAACACATCAGTGATATAGAAGGCAAAGAGAAAGTGTGCACTGGCCACACAGAATATCCAGTGGGTACAGGATGGAGGCTTGTGGATGGCATGGCACAAATGTCTTTTTGATGTTCCAACCTTCCTGTCACAATGGGGTAGGAATGGAATTAATGGTGGCACTTCGACTATCAGGTTAGTAGCATTGGCATCACACTTACTATGCTAACTTATTGGATGTGACAATTACAAATTGTACAATGACACTGGTTAGCTACAACCAGTTGATGGTCGGTCTGTTTAGTTGATGGTCGGTCATAGTAGTTGGTCAGCTCATGGCATTGTTGTACGTTGCCTGACACAGACCTGCAAGCCATTCGTAGAAAGTGACGACAGAACCTGAGCAAATTTGGCCAGTTAACGTCTGTAACTTCACTATAGCAAGTATTGTAGTTAAAAACACACAGTTACCCTGTAATGAAAACATGTAACTTGTGGAAATTACAGTGTGTAAGTAGAAGTGTAACTTTGAATGCTTACCAATGTGCAATTTTCCACTACATTCAACAAGGTTTTTGTTCTAAGTTCTGTGTTTTCTCAGCTGTATCTTATTCAGTAAAAACAGTCTGGCTGCCCAAGAAATACAACGCTTAGAGGCTCAATACGCTCCCTTCAAAATGTCCACTCAATTTTGTTGCTAAACATATAAAAAACCTCTGCCATCAAAAAGTATCATCTGGATTAACTTGGTTTCACAGACTGAGATCAGTTGTCATTCCATTGGATGATCATTTGTCATCCCAGATGATCGCATATTAGAATCATTTTGTGAATCATTTGTGTGCATTAGCCATTATGATAACATAAACCTCCTTCCATCCAGTTGGGACGATGAAAACTGTTGGGTACACCATAGTGCATGCAATATTTACCTGAGTACTATAACATTTCTACGGTTACACGGGACGTGTGTATTGAAGGTTACTTCAGCGGTACTTCAAAAATACATTTCCTGTCTTGACAAATGGCCCCTTTTTGAAGGTTGACGGATGTCCTATTCAAGTGGGAGGATAAACACATTTGTACACTAAAGAGTACATGAAATATAAGTCTAAGTACAAGACAATTACACAATCTTACAAAGGCTTTATCTAATTACAATGATGTCCATCTTGAGGTTGTACCTAGTCATAATTCATGTGTACTTACAGTATATAGTATATCACCCAACAATCTGGCCCTTATTTAAAGTGCACTTGAAATGCCATCCAAATTATAGGATACTGTACAAGCTATTACTGCACAGAGTATGTAAACCCAACATTTGTTGCCATAGTGCTCATAAGCTTCCATGTATTTCAAATTAAACCTTCACCTGGGGCAGCATCAACACCAGAGTACTAAACACAGCTGTGTCAGTGAGGTGGCTGGTTTTCAGTTTGTTATAACTGTTCCGGTTTATGCAGGCTACTGTAGGTTTGGATACCATTGGAAACATGGACATTTCTATCAAGCACTGCAGCAAGTGTTTGTTGCAACAACTCTGCTCACAAATTTCCACCAGTTACATGTTGTTAATATGGTGTCACTTTCTGTTATTATTATTCATTACAGTGCTTGTTACAGTGTAATAACACTAAAAGGAACCCCTTAAAAATGTTACCCACTTACCAACTTTTCTAATGTTCTGCAATGTGTCTTACTTCTTAAACATCATATATTTTAATAAAAGGCATCGGGTATGACTAAATCAATGCACACATATGAATATCCTGTATCTGCAGTCAGTTTCAAAACTATTGACGTTCTTGTATTTATGGAAAAAAAAAACATATTTCCTCATGGCTCACGTAAAAACATTTACCAAGATCATGTGAAAGGGTGGTATGCTGTTTTCTTGGTACTCAATCTTACTTGGAATTTGATCAAACAACCTCTGGATTGCTAGCTACTTGAAGTACCTGGTGCTCCACCAAGCCTGTGAACCCAGTGGTAATTGGCATATACACATTTCCACGTAGCCTATATAAGTATATACACAAACTTTATGTGCCTTTAGAAAGTATTCAGATCCCTTCACTGTCTCCATGTTTTGCTGTGTTATAGACTTAATTTCTAATTGGTTATTATTATTATTATTATTTTGCAATGCACACATTACCCCATAATGGTAAAGCAAAAATATATTTTTAGAAATGTGTGCCAAAATATTGAGACCCCCCCCATGTACATAAGTATTCAGATCTGTTATTCAATACTTTCTTGAAGGGCCTTCAACAGCAATCACAACGTTGAGGCTTCTTGTGTATGCCTGCACTAAATTTACACATCTGGTTTTGGGCAGTGACTGTAATTTGTCCTTTTAGACCCTCTAAAATGTCCCTCTATTAGACCCACTATGTCAAATTGAATGGGAAGTGTCAGTGAACTGCAATCTTAGTGTCTACTCACAGATGTACAATGGGGTTGATGTCCAAGCTTTGACTGGACCAATCAGCGACATTGACAGACTTGTCCCAAAGCGACTCCAGCGTTGTCTTGACTATGTGAGTCTGGTCACTGTCATGCTGAATGATGGATGATGCATTTGAGTGTCATGGCAAATGTTCTGAATACTAATGCACAGGAGATATTATCATTTTTTATTTTCAATAAATTGGCAAAAATTTCTAAATGTATGTTTTTTCTTTTCCAATATGGGTATTGTGTGTAAATTGACAGCAAAAGTTTTTTCAATTTTTTTATTTAATCAATAAAAAATACAACAAAATGTGGAAAAATTAAGGGGTCAGAATAATTTCTGAAACCATTGTATGTAAGAAGCCTGTATTTCTATAAATGACAGAGTGTGTTTGTTTTCTGATTTGAATTAGTTTAACATATTTTATAAATGTGTACACATGGGAGTCACCCTTAAAAACAAAAAACAACTAAGATTTGAACCTAGAACCCCTTTGTGTTCTACACTACCAGGACTGTGATCATATTGACTAGAATCCTTAACTGAAGTTTACTAAAAGAAGACCTGATAGGTGATAGATAAGTATTCAATTATCACCGCCTAGGTAACTGTGTAAAATTAGCAGTGCTCCAATACATTTGAAACCGAGCATACATTAATGCTTTGGGGATTTGAACTTTCAACTTCATTGTTGAGTACATCGCTGTTTCTGCAGTGCCACTTGGTTATTATTTATTTCTTGGACACTAATGAACACATTTTGAGAAAATAAAGAAATGATAAGGGTTGAGTGCTGTACCCTGGGGAACGAAAATATCAAAGGTAATTTTCGTAGGTACAGTACACATATGAACTCACATAGTATAGTTAAATATACTTGAGGTTCTGCGTAATGTGTTATTTTTGCTACTAAATACATTGGATATGGTAAGATGTATTGATGGAGGTTATTAGCATATGGTTTGGGCATGATGAAATAGAGATATATTTGTGCTTGCCGTCAGTAATTTTAGCAGATTAGGTGTTTGATGGTGATGCCAATGTAACCTAAATGCTTTTTGTGCGATTGTTTAAGCAATATTTTAGAAAGGCATGTGTCACTTGAGCTGTGATGTAATGCACCAAATTTACATCTCTCTGTAAGTCACTGGTGTGTTGACGCCAATGGCAATACATGCTGGTAACCTTCAATGACTGGTCATTTTGACAATCTAACTTTACATGATTTGCAGCATACAGTTTCAAGCTTATTAGCGGCGTGTCTTCTAGCCAGCAATTATTTGATCTTCAATCATAGAGAATGTCATCCCAATTAATGTCCTCCATTGGATTATATTTAGAAATACATATCATCCTTTAAAACTGAACAAAATTCCTGAGCAATTACATTTTTAATTCATTGCTAGCACACTGCCCAAACCTACACTTTAAACGGTATGTTCACACAGGCAGCCCGATTCGAATGTTTTTTCACTCATTGCTCCATTGATCCATCAGTCCTGTGTTGCTCAGTTAGTTGGTTGCTTGCAACACCACATGTTGTGGGTTCGATTCCCATGGGGGACCTGGTCAGAAATGTATGCACTTCACTACTGTATGTTGCTCTGAATAAGGGCATCAGCTAAATGACTAAAAATCTGATTAGCTGAAAATGGTTAATATGAAAAAATCTGATGTGATTTATCAAAAGACTAATTAAAGCTGAAATATGTCAGTTTTTTGTATTAAACATCACTATTCTGCTGTGTACGGTGTACTGCTGCTAAGGAAAAAATATAGTTGGCTTGCGCAGTGGCAGGAAAATTTTTCTTGCATTCAGGAAGTGATGTGTTTGACGTATCAAAGAGCTGAGGCTGAAAAAAACAAGGAAGTAACTACTCTTGTCTTGTGGATCAAGAAGCAAGACACACAAGTGAGACAAATTTATAACAATGGAAGAAAATCAGAATTTACGGTACAGAAGAAAATATGGTTTAGATCAGAAGAAAGCAAATCTGCTAATAGAGAGGCAGATAGACACCATTCCAAAACACGTGTGATCAGGGCCAGCCCAGGACGTTCTGCCACCCTAGGCATTAGAAAAAATATTGACCCACCCACACACCCACACACACACACACACACAAATGTCTCAGTGTCTTGTTTGCAACACGGTTTGAAAATAATTATATCATAGATATCCTTGTGAAATCTAAGCATCAACCATGGCACTTACAAAAGTTACCTTGCCACCCCGACATAGGCTCTACCGACACAGAAAAATCTAAGCTTCAAATTTTGGCTACTGGTCCGTTGTATAACCCAACAACAGACATGCTAGACCCGCAAAGACGCACCGTTCTCGTCTCATAAAACCATTCTCTAACACTGGACTGCAAACAGAACAAGAAACCAGGCAAGCCTAGTTCAACCGGCCCACAATAGAAAGTGTAGATCATGGCTGCCCTCTCAAGGCTGTGTCGTTAACCACTACGTCACAGAGCTGTACATTTGTTAAGTGTCAGTATAGCCTCTTGACATTATATAATTTCGTCACACATTAACATCACGCCAAGCCTGAATATTCCGTTAGACAATATTAACCATTGTGTTAAACTGAGTAACGTTTCTTATTAAGTTTACCTCCAACAGAAATAGTATCTATGAACTGTATGACTTTTGCCACTGGCCATTTTAAAAGCTTATTAGCCAGTAATATGTCGCTAGACGTCATTAAGCATTGTTTTAAACTTAGTAACGTTTCTTATTAAGTTTACCTCCACCACAAATAGCATCTATTAACTGTATGGCTTTTGCCACTGGCCGTTTTAACAGCTTATTAGCCATTCGTGAATGACATTGATACAATAATCTAAATCCTAAAACATAATTCGAAAAACCACCAGAAATAGTCACAAAATAACAATAAACTGTTTCATTTTAGGCTTCCCATAGCTACTGAAGGTTGTAGCCAGCAAAGTTTTTGTCTATCCTGAACAAATCCTCTTTTCTGACAATTTTATCTGCTAATTAGCCATTCGTGAATGACATTGATACAGTATCTATCAATATAGGTGATGATAACTGACTTTTTTGTCAAGTGAAAAGATGAGAGAATCGTGTAGGCAGCGAAGTGTTTGTCTATCCTGATCAAATCCTAATATCCACCAGAACCTGTTTTATTTTAAGCTTCATATTACGTAGCTACATTGGGTTGTAGCCAGCAAAGTTTTTGTCTGTCCTGAACCTCAGGCATAATGCATTTTGACTGTTACGGGAGTCAAACGCAGGACCAGATGTTCTGTAGCCCATGTCTCTAACCACTACGCTATTTAACAAGGGGCAAACAGTCAGTCATTCAGGCACTCAACCACTCGGTCGGTCGGTCAGCCAGTCAGTGACATTCGCTCTTCTAGGCCGGCTCCGCTTACGCGGTCCAGCAAAAACAGCTTGTTTTGCTTTGCTGCACGCTTTGAGTCACACTTGTCCAATCAGAAGTCTTCCGTGTTTTCATGTCACCTTTTGGTATCGCCTCAGCTCGCTTGGAACCTCGACGGAGCAGGTACTAAAAAAGGTATCTGGTATCAGGTACTATTCTAACTTTTGGCCAGTGGAAAAGCAAAAAAGGCAAGCCGTGTTGAGCCAAGTCGAGCTGGTACCATGCAATGGAAAAACTCCCAAAGCGAGTAGAGTCGAGGCGAGGCGAGTGGAGTTGGTACCATGCAGTGGAAAGGTGCCATTAGTAATTTCCCTAGTTGTGTTGATGTGGCAAGCTATGTTATTAATTTTAGTACATAATAAAATGAATAGCATGTCAACTCACCTGGTTAGATGAGGACATCTTTTTTTGATGGGCTGAATAAAGTAAACAGATTACATGTGGGGCTTTAAGAGCAAACTGATGTCACACCAGCAACAGCTGAGATTTCTGGGAAGATGATGCAGAAATAATTCCTGTTCTTGAAAGTTATGTGTATCAGCTTTATTGAAAAAAAAGATTTGAACTGGACTGCCTGTGTGAACATAGCAATGAGTAGTAATACGTTTTAATAAAAATTGTACCTCCTCTTTTGTACCAACCACTTTGAATGGGAGAGGAAGTCTGCCATACTAGCCCCTCTGGATGGCAATTAGAGTTAATTGGTTATCGGTATAAATACTTTTTTTTACCTTGTCAACCTCATTATTCAATCTTGAATTTAGTCTGTTAATGGCCTATTGCAATATTTCCCAACCAGGGGTATGGGGACCCCTGGGGGTACTTGGGATATCAACAAGGGATACATGAGAACAGTCATGACATCATAGGCTTACTAGTAGAACTGACATGAGGAGGTATTTCAGTGGTTTTCAGAGAAAAGCAAAATTCTGTTGGTGGTACAGTAATTAAAAATGTTGGGAAACTCTGACCTATTGGGTGTCACACACAACAGCTACTAACTGCTGGCTTCTCCTCGATACCAACTGACAACTAGTAGATAACTTACAATAGTTTTGCAATAATAGCAAAACATTTTGTCAGCTTTTTTAAAATTACAATCAAGAAAATAATATATAATATTGGTTCTGGACTGGATTAAAATAAAAACTATGCGCCACCAGCATTAGACAAGTATTCTTAAAAAGTATTCTGAAAAAAAAATGGCAGAGCAGAATAAAACCATGAATAACAAGTTAAAGTGCACAGATTGTCAGCTTTAATTTGCGGACATTTCCATCCATTAACTGTAAACCGTGTAGGAATTACATACCTTCTAATACATAGTTACAAAAGAAATTGTACTTTAACATAATTTTAAATACATAGGTCATATTTAATACTTGAAAATCCTTTGTATCCTTGACAGACGGTGGGTATCTTCCATGGTGATGCTCTGCCAGGCCTGTACTGCAGCAGTCTTCAGTTCCTTTTTGTTTTTGGGCATTTTTGCCTTCAGTTTTGTCTTTAGTAAGTGAAACACATATTAATTGGATTCAGGTCGGGGTAATTCACTTGGCCTGTAAAGAACATTCCATTTTTTATATCTGAAAAAATCCCTGGTTGCTTTAGCAGTATGTTTGGAGTCACTGTCTGGCTGCAAAGTGTTTGGTTGGATCTTAGCAGACTAGATGTTTCTGTACACATCAAAATTTTTCCTACATCATCAATGAAAAAAAATGAGTAATGATGCTAAGAAACACACTTGTTTAATAAGAGACAGCTGTAAAACAAAATTTACAAACCATTTTGGTGCCCTTAAATAGGGGACAAAGTACAAAACATGCTGTTATTTCTAAATGTTTCATGAAAATACCCTCAAAATTATGCTGACAATCATTACTTTAACCGTGTTATCTTTGTATCATAACCACACCAAAACAATTGTTTACAGTGCTGTGACTGAATACCCCTTCATTCAAATTTAATTTGAGACCAGTCATTTCAGTATATACTGAATGTATATGAGAAATCACCAGATTTTCCAAAAAACTATGTTACATAAATACTGATTAGTATTGTATATAAACAATATACATGTATAAAAGTATATTTGCTCCAAAATGTTTTCTTAAGAAAAAAATGTTTTTTTTTAAGAAATTAATTTATTTCAACAAAAAAGATAGTAGTCAACATGTTTTGACCTGTTTTTTAATACTCCAGCATCATTCCCCTGTGAATATAACAAAGCAGCAGATATAAAAAAAATTTCTTGAGACTGGAAAACACACCAGGCAGGACAAAATCAAGCTTAATAAACAGGAGGGGAGGCGATGCATGGGTTTAAATAAAATAATATTAAATAAGAAAAAAAACATTTGCCTTTTATTAACTTGTAAATAGAATCACCAAAACCACTTTACCCTCGTTCCATGAGCATATGGACATGTAATATCACAGCTGGACAGATGTTTTTCTACTTTCAAAGTTCATGCCATAACCAAAACCAGCCAAACTGTTGCCATTAAAATCAGGTTTTGATTAGTGTTGAATATCCCTAAACAAAATGAGCCAGATGTATAGTGGTCACAAATGGTGAAGACAATCCACCTCCACTACAAAGGATTGATGAAAAAGTAACATGGATGACCTCTAGAGGGACTGAACAGAAATAATGGCTCAAGAGCAAGTCTCCCTCACTCGTTTTTCATACCGATGTAAGTGATAAGCATTGTGCTGCTATCATAAAGCTACATTGTTGTTGTCTACAATTACATGGTTGATTATATGGATATTGTCGTCACAGACCTTCACAGAGGAATGATTTTCATCAGGTTTCACTGTTTGATACCATTTAAAAGTCTAGAAGGGGTTCTTGCACTCTGAATATAATGTACATGACTGTCACAAACTGTCACATTTAGATTCATCCTCTCACGAGTCAGGGTCTTGCTTTTTATATAAAAGTGTAATGAAAAATGTGACAGCTATTAGCATTGTTGGAGCTGTATTCCAGTAAACATAAAAGCTTTTGTAAAAAAATGATGATTGTATAATACCAATAGCTGCAGTAATCCTGCTTTGATGAACTTGGATATGGACATTGCCAATTCAGCTTGAAACAGTAAATGCCACTCAAGGAAACATGCCAGAAGTTTGAGGGTTAGCCGACCACCATGGAAAACTATATTAACGCATTAGGTAAAGCAACAGCACCTTGGATCAGAAAGGCAGCGACAACACTTTAAGCTTTCCTGAAATAATAGGCATGCTGAGAAAATAAGCATATGTGGACACATCACAAAATTGACTTGGGAGAAAGATGATCCGAAATTAACAGCACATCTGTATTTGAAATAAAAATACAGCCTGCTACTGTGCTTTTCTAGACATAATTATCTGATATTATTGAGATATTATTCAGATAGCATATTTTTACTATAATTTACACTTACAGCTGATAGTAAAATTGCACTCAGTTGTACTTGCTTGAAGATACCCATTTCAATTATTTATAGAATTGTGGTGTTGTAAGCTAGGTAGAACAATTGCATTTTCCTTATACAAGATCAATAGGAGCTTTTTGACCTGTGGGAGTTATGTCTTCATTGTATTTTCAAGTAGAAAGAACAATGAAAACATGCCTTTAAGCTGTTCTTATAAATTTATGAAATTGTGTGCAGATTTAAATTTGATTGTGTGGTTGGATTGCTCATTAACCTATTGCAGATCTAGCACACTATACACCACCCTCTGTTGTATATGTCTATAGGTGCCACGATAGGCAGACTATATTGAGCTATTTTTTAGTAAACATGCAAAAAAAAAACATTATACCTAAACTACCAAAACATCTTCATGTGGGAGTATAATGCAATCAGATAAGGAGATCTGGCTAGGATGGAAGAGATTATATATGGTTAAACCTGCTACATAGAAAAAGTAACCCAATGAAATATGCAATACCGTCCCCACGTATCCAGTAACTAAAACACAAACCCTCCCAAAACCTTAAAGGTTTGACAACCATCCCTCATTTTGGATCTGCACTCGCTCACCAGTACATTTCAAATAGTTCTGTATGTGAGGTAGAATAGCTTGCCTACATCAGTTTACGTTAGTCTGGAAAAAGGTGTTACAGCATTAACTATGCAAGCGGCCTTCTGTGTTCAGAAGTGGTCATTTTCAGCCGAGCAGAATCTTCAAAGATGCAAGCAGTACTTGAAAGCTAGGTCTATGATGTAAACACACAAGAATGCAAGAATATCTTTATATATATATATATAAAGAGTTAAGTTAAAATTCTGATCCCTATACCACAATATCAAGACCACAATTCAGTTTTTCACTGCTTTGAACAACCCTGCACCTTATCATGTACTGAACAGTTTGTGATACTACTTCTGCACTGTGATAAGGAAACTACTAAACTAAAGGTACCTTAATAAAAACTTTATGAAAACTGTATACACCAAATCATATTCCATAAATAGTGAAATAGACGGTGAAGGTAACTGTTGCCACATTTAGCCCCAGAATTGCATGAAACAATAATTAGTGTCTTGGTAGTGTTTGAGCAGTAAGTATAATCTATTTGTTTCAGTGCTTGTTATTAAAAATTATATATTCATAATGTGTAGCTGGTGCATAATTCAAATCACTCATAATTATCTAAAAAGGCTGTAAAAACCATCAGAAATGTGTGTGGTCCTTTACGATTAAGATAAGAATTAACAAGGATATGGGTTAAGTATACAGTTTTCATTTTACTGATAGTATGTATATAGTATGTAAAGCCTGTATACAGACCATTTTCTACAACCAACAACTCTCCCCTCTCCCCAACAGTAAATTTACGAGTTACAGTTACAGCAGCCAGCATTTGCAAAAGCTTTCCTGGCTTGATTCAACAGCAGTCGTTTTCATTATCAGCTTTTTAAATCAGCAGTTGTCAAAAACTGGTTATAAAGATACCCAGCCTAAAATCTCCAAGAGCAAGCAACCACAAAATATTAATGCAGTGTGGTTAGGAAAAGCTCACCAATAGGGCCGGAACCCAGGATTTATGAAAAAAACATACATAAAACTCTAGTTATATGAAGGATTTTTTCTCATGAGAGAGTTCTATGGACCGGCATGCATACTGGGGTTTGAGAAAAGCTGTGCTAAATGGCTCAAAGACACATGTTGAAGGAAAATGTAAGAACTTTGTAAATGTAAAAGGTTAGGGTTAGAAGTAAAAATGTAAGGTTACAGGCAGAAGCAGAAATAGGAGGGGGGCGATGGGGCATAGGCAGCAGGGTCCACCGCATCTAGGGGACCCACAAAGGGATTCCACCAAAGAACACATTATTTAACACTATATTATGTCAAAATATATATATAATATCATAAGCTATACTGTATAATTTCAGTAAATCCTGGCATTGATATGAGCTGTTGTTGCTTATTTTATGATATATTGTATTAAGAAATCTACAGAGTATGTTTTTATACACCCTTGTATAAGGACGTGCACCTTGGCCAAGGACGTGCACCCCCTTGGCCTGGGACGTGCACCTGCGCTGCTGGTGGGGAGGAACCAGTGTAATTTGTAAAAATAGTAATTTGATAAAAATACTTATGGTATCTTACGTCATAATGTACCAAAACAGCACAAAAATTATTATTGAAAATTATAATTGAAAACAGATTATTTAGCCAAACTTTTTTTTTTCAATAAAATAATGACCGGGCCTGTTTTAATATTTGATTGACGTGTAACCTAGCCCATCAGTTGGCAAGCTGTATGTTTGGTTTAGTCTCTGGTGACTAACTATAGTTAAGTTACATTCATAAAAAATGGATAGAATATACAAATCAGGCCCTGAAACATAAAGAACAAAGGAAGTGTTATTGTATCCTGTGTTCCATTTACTACTTTGTTTTTTAAAAGAACAATTCTATATAGAATATACAAAACCATCCCCATCAGCATTGCCAGCGCCGAGCAAAGTTTCAGCCGCTTGAAACGCATCAAGAGCTATTCACGTGCATGCACAGATGAGGCCTAACTATCTTTGGCACGTTTGCCAAAGTGAAGCAGAAAAATATGCCGTTCATTCATCACCTTTTGGGGATTTTACTGCAGTCAATGGAGTGCACGGAATTAATAGGATAACATTACAACATGGCTAATTTGGCTGAGTGGAGACGACCTGGTGAGTGAAACATTTTTTTGGTCTTCATTAATAGGCATTTATTAAAAGGAAACAAGTCGATGTTATTACAGGCCCTCTTGATCATCACCTATCAGCACGAAGGGCAGACCGTGTTGCCTATGTTCTGTATTGTATTTAAACTGTTGCTTACACTAATTTTGTAGTGGTAGACCGCTTTGTCTAGTTTATCAATGAATCTAGACCTATTTGTGTGCTTAACAGGTGCTTTATGCGCTTCTGGCGAAAAATGGTTGATGGGTGTTGCTATCCATGGTTTTGACTACCTGGGTAGCTTTAAGACGCTGTGCTTATATTAAGGTGTGTTCTGTTGTCCTTTGTGGAGTTAGCTTACAGTATGTGCTTAACTATGTTAAACTGGCAACCCGTATAAAAGTGTTTTATCTCTGCTGCGGACTACCTGGAGGTCAAGGACCCCACAGATGTAGGCCTGAGCTGTGGTGGGTGGGGCCAACGAGAGCACGCCGCCCCCTCTGTGTTTAGAGTCCGTTCCGCACCTGGTTACAGGCAAAGCCTCAGTTTCTTCTCTGCTTTCTGAAAACTAGATGGTTTTGGATTCTGCAAGAAGCAACCCTGACAATGCAGTCCCAAGGCTGTTCAAAAGAAACAACACGTTTTAAATTCCCCATGTTGGGGGGTGGTACAAGTGGAGATGAGCAAATTCACTTCACAACTACCTAAAGGTCAGTTTAAGTTTTTAAAAAGCACCCCTAAAAATGTCACTGATCATAAATTCTGGAAAATAACCATGCCTAGAAATGTTGTGTGATTAGAGACTGCATTTCTTGCATTTTTAATGTCCTATTCAGACACTGTTGGAATAAAATTGTTGCGTTTGCACAGACTTGAATACATACTTCAATTCTTCCTGCAACAGATTTCCACCAAAATTGTCAAAAATAAACAAAAATAACAGAAAAATAGGTTTTATTTTTAATCATTATCAGGAAATAATCAATAATAATGTTATTGATATATCACTTTTAATGTTAGTTTCATCATCTATTGAAAATAGCTGATAAATCAAAATGACATAAAACGCCTGAACAACTGAAATATTAATGCACTGGGCTTTTAATTATATTCTCAGAAGATTTGTAGAAAGCATAGTTCCTGAAATGAACAAACGGTGCCAGTTGTAAATGCTTGTGTGTAGACGTTATGGAACACAGATTTTTGTGTTATACTATTTATGTGTGAATAGTATTTTTGGGTTGGTGTAAATGGTTTTCCTTCTGTAAAAAAGGCTTTAGCAGAATGGTTTTGGGTATGCTGTTCATTGAACTGCTTTTAGTATGTTAACAATTGTGAAAATTACATAAAACATTTTCATAATAGTTTTTTCAATTCCTGTCACCAGTGTACAATGGGTACAGAGTAGTGTCGTTGAATTTGATGTGACTTTTGAAGGCAAACTTTAATTTAAATGTCAGATAATAATATTATCTTTTGTTTTGAGGGTATTTAATTTTGTATAAGAATCAGGGGTTAAATTTGGCCAGGGTAAATATAGTGAATTTTAAGAACTGTCTTTATAGTTTTGAAAAAATTTAGTAAACATCCAGGAATTGTGTGGAAGCCCTGAACGGTAATGTGACATTTTTTTTGGGGGGGGGGGGGGGGGGGCTGCATATTTAAGCTTATCTCGTAATTTTGAAAAATTCTCATTATAGCAAGATAATATCTCGAAATAATGAGAAACAAAAAAAATCTAAAAACATTTTTTAAATTTTTGCTGGACCGCATAAGCGGAGCTGGCCTAGAACAACGAATGTCTCTTCCTGACTGAGTAAATGAGTGAGTGCCTGACTGACTGACTGACTGACTGACTACCCCTTGTTAAATAGCGTAGCGGTTACAGATGCGGACTACATAACAACAGGTCTCTCGTTCGACTCCCGTCACAGTCAAAAAACATTATGCCTTAGGATTTGTTCAAGACAGACAAAAACTTCACTGGCCACAACCTTCAGTAGCTATGTTATAGGAAGCCTAAAATAAAGCAGTTCTGGTGGATTTTTGAATTATGCATTAGGATTTGTTCAGGATAGACAAAAACTTTGCTGGCAACACGATTCTCTCGTCTTTTCACTTGAAGAAAAAGTGAGTTATCATCAACTATATTGATAGTTACTGTATCAATGTCATTCATGAATGGCTAATAAGCTGTTAAAACGGCCTCTGGCAAAATAGGATTTGTTCAGGATAGAGAAAAACTTAGCTGGCTACAACCTTCAGTAGCTACGTTATAGGAAGCCTAAAATAAAACTGTTTACTGTTACATTGCGACTATTTCTGGTGGATTTTCGAATTATACATTTGGATTTGTTCAGGATAGACAAAAACTTCGCAGGCTACACGATTCTCTCGTCTTTCCACTTGACGAAAAAGTCAGTTGATAGTTATTGTATCAATGTTATTCACGAGTGGCTAATAAGCTGTTAAAACGGCCAGTGGCAAAAGCCATACAGTTCATAGATGCTATTTGTGGTGGAGGTAAACAAAGAAACATTAGTCAGTTTAACACAATGCTTAATGGTGTCTAGGGAAATATTCAAACTTTGCGTGATGTTAATGGGTGACAAAATGATCTAATGTCAAGACGGTATACCGACAGTGGATAAGCGTGCAGTTCCGTGGTGTAGTGGCTAAAGACTGCAAGAACATTCAACACTTTCAATTGCGGGCCGGCTGAACTACTGTAGGCTTGCCTGGTTCCTTTTCTGTTTTTTAAAAAAGTTTATTTTGAAATAACAAAATTAACTTTTTTTTTTTTTTTTAACTTTTGATATTATTTTGTATTTAAAGTTTCTCGTTATTTCAAGATACTATCTCGTTATAACAAGAAACTTATAGATGAAGCAGCAAAAAATATATTTGTTTTTATTTCAAGATATACAAATTCTCTGATTCATTGGTATGCAAAGCATCTCATGCATCTGTCATTGTTTTCAGAAAGGAGATGGTTGTAATCCTTTTATTTTTTATCATGTGCCATGTTGATGTAAGCTGTATGTTGAAATGAAAAAAACCCACTAATTCAAGCATTAGTTTTGCATTCAGAAAGTATCAGCTGTAGAGAACATTGTGAGGATTCGCTGTAACAGAAAGGAAAATTACTTTTCATTAATTATTATATTAGCGGAATAGTTTTGGTGAGAGCTATTACATGTACAAAAATATTACTGAGTGCAAATTGCTGACTGACAATCATATAGATCCATGTTGTGTTAATCAGGTGTGTCTGTGTTTTATGAATCTGTACTTTACACATCCTGAGACAGCATCTGTCTCTCTGCGTCTGTCACTCTGACCATCTCTCGCCCTCTTGTACCCAAACACAGGACAGGTGTATGATAGAGGAATTGATGGATGACATTTAGGATTAAGCCTAGTTTATCAACACTAATCTAGTGATATATCAACTATAATTTGTCATAGATTTTGTATTGACTAACACTGTTCAGTTTGCTTACAGAGATCGTAATAACATGAAGTATTCAGTATGTGTGTGTACCACAGGAAATCTGAATTGAATAAGCGTGCACTTTCAACACCTGACGTTAGGGGCAACATCACACTCACCATACCAACTTGCCTGCCCTGACATTAGGTGCACATTACTGGGCCGAGTATAACCCTGACAGTAACCATTGATGTAGACTTTTAATTGTTGTACTTCAAAAGTCTGTATTGGAACTCTGTCATCATACAGATACCGGTCAGTACCTAGAAAAGGTAGCATTAATCATGGAAATGCTGATTGAAAACCTCCACTCCCCTGAATCACAACAGCAGTAAACCTATGCTACTTAGCCCTTGTCTACTTTTTTGACAGATGGTGATTATTTCAAAACTGAGGGGAGTGAATTAATTTATGGGAGTGAATTAACGACACTTACTATGTCCTTAAAGAAAAGTTGATATCTCCAGCTCCATCCTTCAGCTTCACTGATAATCTGGCCAACTCTCTGCTGCTGATAGTTTACGTATTCCAATGAGACCAGGTTGGCTGTAGCTACATGGCAGGAATTATTGAACAAAAAGGCTGGGCTTAAGCTAACATCAGTAAAAGTAGCCATGCAAAGATTAGTAACTTCAACAAACAGATGGAGGTGAAACCATGAATACCCTGTGGCTTTATGTCAAATAACAGGAAAAGTTCAACTTCACCAGTACAATGCTCACACTCACTGGCATGTTAAGTTCCGCATTCCTACATGTAGCTAACAGGGTGAGTCAAAAAGTCTCCCGCTAATTATGCATTTAAAATGCAACACAATCATTCTGATTCTAAAGTAATTTGTACAGTTCTGGTGTACACCACTGTGTCTACACCAATATTATACTGTTATTTTGTGTCTCTCTTATCTCACGTCTTCTCATTCTCAATGCTGCTCCACACACTAAATAGCTAGCTTGCTCCCACATGGCCGAGGCTGAGGTATAAAAATTACTTTGGAAAATGTGTGGAAGGAGTTATCTTATCTGTGCTAAAATGTATGTATGTATATATACACTGATCAGCCATAACATTATGACCACCAGCCTAATATTGTGTAGATCCCCCATTTGCTGCAAAAACAGCCCTGACCCGTCGAGGCATGGACCTCCACTAGACCTCTGAAGTGGTTCCTCAAACCATTGCTGAACCATTTTTGCTTTATGGCAGGGCACATTATCCTGCTGAAAGAGGCCAATGCCATCAGGGAATACCGTTGCCATGAAAGGGTGCACATGGTCTGGAAATGCTTAGGTAGGTGGTACATGTCAAAGTAACATCCACATGGCAAGACCCAAGGTTTCCCAGCAGAACATTGCCCAAAGAATCACACTGCCTCCGCCGGCTTGCCTTCTTCCCATAGTGCATCCTGGCGCCATGTGTTCTCCAGGTAAGCAAGGCACACGTACCCGGCCATCCACGTGATGTAAAAGAAAACATGATTCATCAGACCAGGCCACCTTTTTCCATTCCTCCGTGGTCCAGTTTTGATGCTCACATGCTCATTGTAGGTGCTTTCGGCAGTGGACAGGGGTCAGCATGAGCTCCCTGACTGGTCTGCGGCTACGCAGCCCCATATGCAACAAACTGCTACGCACTGTGTGTTCTGACACCTTCCAATCAGTACCAGCATTAACTTTTTTAGCAATTTGAGCTACAGTACCTTGTCTATTGGATCGGACCACACGGGCCAGCCTTCGCTCCTCACGTGCATCAATGAGCCTTGGCCGCCCATGACCCTGTCGCCAGTTCACCACTTGTCCTTCCTTGGACCACTTTTGATAGGTACTGACCTGCAGTTTTGGAGATGCTCTGACCCAGTCGTATAGCCATCACAATTTGGCCCTTGTCAAAGTCGCTCAGATCCTTACGCTTGCCCATTTTTCCTGCTTCTAACACATCAACTCTGATCACAGAATGTTCACTTGCTGCCTAATATATCCCAACCACTGACAGGTGCCATGATAAGAGATTATCTTTGTTATTCACTTCACCTCTCAGTGGTCATAAAGTTATGGCTAATCGGTGTATATATACTTTTTGCTATTATGCAGCACTGCTCAATATTGGGTTGTCATTACAGATTGACTGATCTGAACAACAATTGTAAATGATCAGGCTACTTCTTTCAGGCAGTGATTTTACTTCACTTTATTCTGGCTTGACGGCTCAAGGAAGGTTGAAGTTAGAAGTGCAAGCAATTTTATTAACTGAACTGATTGGGGTAGGGATTATTCTGGTGCAGGCATGGGGAGGGGTGAATTGAGAAAAGTGCAAGCAATGAAGAAAGTCTAAGTGGTAGGCAGGGGACCCAGAAGACAAGTAGTTACTGGATGCAGACGTATTAGTTTTTCTCTTTTAAAACTGCACAAACCAGCAATGTTGTTAATAGGGATTTTTTTAAAATACAAATAAAATATATTGTGGACTGCTGTGAAAATATTGGGGCTCAGAATATGTCTCTGGAATATTGAGGGGGGTGTTTCACATTTGGCCTTTCACATAACCTGATTACAGTGACAAAGCCATGAATTTTCTTTGTTAGTGAAAATGTGTTAATCTTAGTTCAACGATTGCCCCCTTAAAAGGTGAGAGTATTGATGTCAGATGTTAGAAGAGACAAAATCTCCTTCCCTTTAACCAGTTTCAGCATCAGCTCTCTTCAGTCAATCTTTGTGCAGTAAATATAGTCAGTAAATATGGTCTGTGTAAATGATCGACAATCAATAATTGTGTTTGCTTATGAATTTCCTCAGTATCTGCTAACATTCCAGAGAGGAAAATGGCATGACGTTGGTTTATGTAATGGCTGCCTAACAAGGTGGCTGACATATTTAATTCCCCTTGATTGAATTCCAATAATCTGCTGATATTCTGGAGTTAATTGTATTAGAAGTCATGCCTCTACATATTTAATTTGGGTATTAAAATGGTTGTGTGATTCCCTCAAGCTATAGATTTTGATAAAGTGAATGCAAGATGGAGTGCATTCTAATGATTAGGTAGGTGTTCATGGATTCCTATTCATAAAACCTGAAGTATTGTAATGTGTTTGTATGTGTGTGACAGAGAAAGAGAGTGAAAAGTATGTTATTCCAGCACAACAGGGATTTCTATTTGCGATTAAATCTAAAACCAAACCTTTTCAGGACAATAATACGATCTGACCCTAGACAGGGGCAATTTCTAGCAAATCACAATTGAAGCATGCTTTACAATATGGCACAATGCTATTTCCATATGAAACCTTCAGTTGAGTGTTTAGGGTATGTAATGGTTTTGCAATGTGCTTTAACAAGTACTGACAAACCATTTTTCTTATCTCTATTTTGGGGTTCCCAAAAAAGAAAGTACATTTGTTAAAAAAGCAGACACGCATAGCAGACAGAAAACCTGATGTTTGCATTTGACTTGATACGTAACATGAACTATTAATATCATTGGGAAACAATTGCAGCGGATATAAAAAGTCTACACACCCCTGTTAAAATGCCAGGTTCTTGTGATGTAAAAGAATGAGAAAAAGATAAATCATGTCAGAACTTTTTCCACCTTTAACGTGACCTATAACATGAACAACTCAATTGAAAAACAAACTGAAATCTTTGAGGGGGAAAAATAAAAAATAGAAAACAATAACCTGGTTGCATAAGTGTGCACACCCTTAAACTAATACTTTGTTGAAGCACCTTTTGATTTTATTAGAGCACTCAGTTTTTTTGGGTATGAATCTATTAGCATGGCACATCTTGACGTGGCAATATTTGCCCACTCTTGTGGCAATATTACCCCACAAATGTTCAATTGGATTCAGGTCTGGGCTCTCGCTGGGCAATTCCAAAACATTAATCTTCTTCTGGTGAAGCCATGCTTTTGTGGATTTGGATGTGTGCTTTGGGTCGTTGTCGTGCTGAAAGATGAACTTCCTCTTCATCTTCAGCTTTCTAACGGACGCCTGAAGGTTTTGTGAAAATTGCCTGGTATTTGGAATTGTTCATAATTCCCTCCGCCCTGACTAAGGCACCGGTTCCAGCTGAAGAAAAACAGCCCCAAAGCATGATGCTGCCACCACCATGCTTCACTGTGGGTATGGTGTTCTTTGGGTAATGTGCAGTGTTGTTTTTGCGCCAAACATACCTTTTGGAATTATGGCCAAAAAGTTCAACCTTGATTTTCATCAGACCATAACACATTTTCCCACGTGCTTTTGGGGGACATGATGTTTGTTTTTGCAAACTTCAGTTGGGCTTGGATGTTTTTCTTTGTAAGAAAAGACTTCCGTCTTGCCACCCTACCCCATAGCCCATTCATATGAAGAATACGGGAGATTGCTGTCACATGTAGCACACAGCCAGTACTTGCCAGAAATTCCTGCAGTTCATTTAATTGTTGCTGTAGGCCTCTTGGAAGCCTCCCTGACCAGTTTTCTTCTCGTCTTTTCATCAATTTTGGAGGGACGTCCAGTTCTTGGTAATGTCTCTGTTGTGCCATATTTTCTCCACTTGATGATGACTGTCTTCATTGTGTTCCATGGTATATCTAATGCTTTGGAAATTCTTTTGTACCCTTCCCCTGACTGATATCTTTCAACAATGAGATCCCTCTGATGCTTTGGAAGCTCTCTGCGGACCATGGCTTTTGCTCTGAGATGCAACTAAGAAAATGTCAGGAAAATCCTACTAGAAAAGCTGAACTTTATTTGTGATTAATCAGAGTCACTTTATATGATGGCAGGTGAGTAATGACTTCTATTTAACATGAGTTTGAATGTGATTGGTTAATTCTGAACACAGCCACATCCCCAGTTATAAGAGGGTGTGCACACTTATGCAACCAGGTTATTGTAAAGTTCTTGGTAATGCCTCTGTGGTGCCATATTTTCTCCACTTGATGATGACTGTCTTCATTGTGTTCCATGGTATATCTAATGCTTTGGAAATTCTTTTGTACCCTTCTCCTGACTGATATCTTTCAACAATGAGATCCCTCTGATGCTTTGGAAGCTCTCTGCGGACCATGGCTTTTGCTCTGAGATGCAACTAAGAAAATGTCAGGAA
>JACXGI010001322.1:0-18121 GCA_016801175.1 Esox masquinongy
CCCCATCAGTCAGGTGAAGATTTTCTCCCACTTTAATCAATGGCTGCACCAAACTGGTAAAATAATTATGGTGTGCCTTGAACCCTATTCTTCCAATGGTCTGCACTTGTTTTCTACCCCTACTCCACCCTCCTCCTAATGTGCACTACAGTTCTGTATTCCCAATCCTTGGCCCTGAAGCATGTCATCCTTACCTGTGCTATAACATCTAATTCAACTTCCATACAACATGAACTAAATCGGAGCATACTGTTATTGTGAACACTAACAACAAAAAATGGAACTGAATGTTGGTGCACTTATGATTACTTGTACATTGAAAATCTTTTCTTGTTTTCACCCACTGTAAATTTTCCATGGAATGTGTGCTCCTTTTTCACACACAGTCCTAGTTGACAGCATGTCTCCATAGCTGAGAAGAAAATAAAGAACTTTTATAATACTTATATTTGTAAATGTATTGATGAGGAAAAGAGTAAACTTAATGATTGCAAATGAATTGTGCTTAATCAAATGTACAATGAAACTTTAGTACAATCTACTAGTTACACGAACATGGACATTCAGCTCCGGAAAATATTAAGAGACCACTGCACCTTTTTCTTTCCTTTCCAAAAAAGTTGGAAAGGAAAGAAAAAGGTGCAGTGGTCTCTTAATTTTTTCCGGAGCTCTATATCTCCAATATTAGATATTCTTGCTCTTTAAGTTCTACGATTCTTGTGTTGCAAACTATTATCAAGGTAACCTACTTTAACACTCTGGAAATCGTAACCTGTTTCATGAACACAAGTGTATCTAATGACAATAACTGTGTTAGCTGAATGAAGCCTAATAGATATACCCTCAGCAAAAGTGTATGTAAAATAATAAATGAGTAGATGTAAAATGTGTAAATGTAAAATAATTTTTGAACGTTTGTTTATAACGGCATGCATGTGATAAATACATTATTAACATGGTTGATTTACACTGACCAAAAGCCTGTGAAAGAACATAGTTTATTAGGAAAGAGCAGTGGCGTTGTTAGGCCTGGGGGCCTAACAACGCCACATCTTTTATGAATAGCCCTGGATCTCAAAGTGACCAAAAAATAAAAAAATAGCCCCTGATCTATTCATCTGTAATTCCGATCGCGCATTATGATAATGTAGACGTGTAGGCCGCTAGCAAGTACTTCAAAATTTTCCTCATGCACATTCAAAACCCTGTAGTTTCTGTCCCGGGAGGGCGGGATGGGCTAAGCCCCGAATGTATTGTGATCCTAGCAACGCCTCTGGGAAAGAGCACATCGGGTCCGCATTGTTGTGAATACAAATACATACAAACTATACAAGTCACAGCCAAGTTTTAGTTTTTCCTGATTGCTAACAAACAAAATGCAGAATTGGGCTCATTGTGTCAAAACTCTACACACAAGAAAACTAGAAACAACACATGGAGATAAACATCTCACTTCTATGTCAAAATGACATTTTGCAATCAAAACCTAACACTTCTTATTCAAAATGTCATTTTTGTATCAATAGGAAATTATGGTGGCCCACGGGTGCACAACACAACTACATTAGCAATGCAAACAAAAGTTGAAAACACAACAATATTAACATACAACACAACAACATTAACAGAAATGAAACGTCAAGGTATTCACGACATGTCGTAAAAAGGGGACAACTCAAGGGAGTACGACTGTTGATCGTTAGTTGTAGTGTACAAACTTGTCACTCGGACCTTGATCTTGTCACTCAAACTTGTCACTTGGCTCTTGATCTTGTCGAATGCTCATCATCACATAAATGCTTGTCTTACTCTATGATTACAACAATGTTTATCATTACAATCAAAAATCAAGTACTACATTAATTACTGTAGGCCATGCGTCCAATTATCTGTTACAAACATGTATTTACAATGCTACTTTTTTGTTCAACTTTTCTTTGAGAATGTCAAACTAACAGCTGTTGGACAGAGAGTAGGCTACTGAGCTGGAAGACAGTGGTCGTGGTAGACCTCTGCTGGCAGATGTCTGAAACAACCGTTCAATTGAATGATAAAGTCGTTCACAAGTCTTTTTTACTTAGGCAAAGGCGTAGTGTATGATTTCATCTGTGTTTATCATTACAATCAAAAATGAACTACTACATTAATACTTTTAGACCTACCATGTGTCCAATTATCTGTTGCAAACATGTCTTGATAATGATATTGTCTTGATCTATTTTTCTTTGCAAACATAAAACTAACAGTGTATGGACCTGAAGAAATTGAATGAACAGGTCAAAAGAGAGAGATTCATCTTACGCAGATTCCGCTACGCAGAGATATATTAGCAGATTGACCACTTTCATAACACCCTTTGGTAGATACTGTTTCTGATGTTTACCATTTGGAATCACAAGTGCTCCAGAGATATTTCAGGAAAATGACTGATACACTACAGGGGCTGCAAGGAGTAGCAGTACAGTATACATGGATGACATACTAGTGAATGGCAAAGACATGGAAGAACACAACCTTTGTCTCCAGAGAGTCCTGGAGAGAATTGAGTCTGCAGGAATGCAACTCAATAAGGAAAAGTGTGTTCTTAGGCAGAAACAGCTACAATTCCTGGGACATGTGATAGACATGTCTGGCGTGAAGGCAGATCCAGCCGAAGTGGAGGCAATCAGACAACTGTCTACGCCAGGGAACTTGCCAGAACTGAAACGAGTCTTGGGTATGGTGAATTACTTGGGAAAATACATGCCAAACCTATCCTCAGAGGGTCAACCGCTGTATGAACTGTTGAAGTCCAAAATGACATGGATGTGGAGTCAAGCACAGCAGAAAGCCTTTGAGCGACTTAAAACTCTCCTTATGACTTCACCAGTGTTAGCTTTTTATGACATCAACCGAACCACAACAGTCTCAGCTGACGTGAGTAGTAATGGGATTAGTGGTGTACTGTTGCAACTCCATGGGGATGACTGGAAGCCAGTATTGTATTGCTCCAGAAGGCTGACAGAGGCGGAAACCAGGTACGCTCAGATCGAGAAGGAGTGCTTGGCAAGTGACTCGGTCTGTGAAAGGTTTGAGAAATAGGAGTGACACACACTCTGATGTAGAGTGCTACATCGCAGCTGTCTTCGACAATATGCCCGCTACAGAGATTGGATAGCATCCGAGCAGCCACAGCAGCTGACGACAAACAACAGACTGTAGTCAAATATATCAGGTCAGGATGGCCAGAACATGCAAGTAAGACTCCGTACAGCACTAGAGAGTTTTTACCAATCAAAAGTGAACTGTCAGTGTACATTGGTGTAGTTACTAGAGGTAGTCGGATAGTCCTATCAGAGACATTGAGGGCAGACATCCTTGAGGAATTACATGAGGGACATCAGGGTCTGACAAAATGCAGAGAGGGCAAACGCCTCCATCTGGTGGCCAGGGATATCCACTCAAATAAAACACAAGGTTTTGTCATGTCAGTCATGTTGTGAGCTTAGGAGAGCACAGAGAAGGGAACTATTGATTTACGCCACTCCCAGACAGACCATGGGAACGTTTAGCTCTAGACCTGTGCGAGCATAACAAACAGAACTACCTGATCATCTCTGACTATTACTCTAGATACATAGAGATATTACACATGACTACAACCACCAGCGCTGAAGTGGCAGTTAAACTAAAAGCAACGTGTGCACGGTATGGGATACCAGATGTTGTCGTAAGTGACAACGGGCCTCAGTTTTCAAGTGCAGAGTTCCGACACATAGCCCGTGAGCTCGACTTTAGGCATGTAACCTCAAGTCCACATAATGCTCAAGGGAAAGGTCATTGCAGAAAGGGCTGAGCAAACCGCAAAGAGGATTCTAAAACAAAAAGACCCACTAACAGCGCTAATGTGCTATAAGTCAACACCTTGCAGCACCATAGGAGATAGTCCAGTTGAACTCCTAATCGGCAGGAAGATTGGAACGACCCTTCCCACTCTCGAGAGGAACCTGCAACCCAAGTGGCCTAACAAACAGGACATCAGAAAAAAAGATGAGACTGAGAAAAAGAAACAAGCCTTCTACTACAACCGATGTCATGGGGTAAGACCTTTACCTTCATTGCAGCTGGATGACCATGTCCTCACAAAGTTGGACCATCACAAATCCTGGGTGAGCCCAGCAGTTGTTTCCAGTGTGGGAGTGTCACACTAAGGTTGTACGTCGTTAAGAAAAAAGGGAGGAACTTTCCAACATAATCGTCGTCATCTCTAGGCGGTGCCTATCCCAGAGCAAGTGCAGTGCTCAGAGCCTGACACACCCGTCCGCTGAGATGCCAGTCAACAGCTTAACAGAGCAGATCAACCTGGAATGAGTCCACCCACTCCCAGTGTCAACACAGATGCTGGCACAGGACGACTGTTACAGACTAAATCGGGACGGGTCGTCAAACCCGTTGTCAAGTTGGACTTGTAAACAAAATATATAAATATAAAGACTTTAAGTTGAATACTGATATGTTGTTGTCAACAGAGTTCCAGAATGTGAAATTCTAGAAATGTTACGCCCAGTGTTTGTTCTCACTGGATTCATGCAGGAGTTTGTGGTGTTTGCTAAATGGTTGTGAATGTACATATGTTACCCTAAAGGAGAACTAAAAGGGGGAGGTGTCAAGGTATTCACGACATGTCACAAAAAGGGAACTACTTAAGGGAGTACGACCATTGAACATTAGTTGGAAACTGACCGTTGTAATTGTAGCTTTTATGCCAAGTTACCTCATTAAGCGAATCTAAGGTCCTGTCCCAATATCCGCACTTGCGCCCTTGTGCCCCTCAATTGCGCGTTTTTGCTAAGGGGTGCAAGACAGTAGGGTGTCCCAATTCTGTAGTGTTGTTCTCCAGGGGTGATCATCAGCGCCCTCTTGCGCACTTAATGCACCCTTTTCCAAGAGTAGTGTTCTGCAGTAACGCAAAATTATGAATGTAAATGTTAAATATGAATGTTAAATCTAAATCTAAATGTTAAATCTAAATGTAAATGTTAAATCTAAATCTAAATGTTAAATATAAATGTAAACAGAAGCATTCAATTTGCAGTGGTCTCTTAATTTTAACCCTTCTGTTCCTAACTCAAAACCTTCCTTTTCGACTTTTTTGGAAAGGAAAGAAAAAGGTGCAGTGGTCTCTTAATTTTTTCCAGAGCTGTATATCAAAATGTCATTACTGTAAAGGATTACATTGAAAGGGGATGTATGTAGTATTTACTCTCCATGTGGAAGATAGGTGAATTGCAGCAAAAACTGATCTTTGAAACCATCTCTGATCGAAACAAATATTGCTAAAATTGATATGCAAGTGTATTGGTAAACGTCAGACTGAAGATGAGGGTGGCTGGTTAGTGGTAGCATGACTAGAATCATACTGTATTTGGACAAAAAGCATACTATTACTGTCCTTTGTAGGATGGATATATAGTTACACCACACTGTCCACAGACTCCTGCAGACTGGTGCTTCCTGGATGTACCCATGAGCCCCATGGGACCTGTTAAAGGTCACTGGTTGGGAATACATGCAAGGGATGAAATAAAAACCAGGTGAGCTCCACATATTATGTTAAAAGGTATTCAACTAGTACCAGATCAACTGCTACATGCAGGCAGCTAAGGAATATTTTTCTCCATGCACTACTAAAATAATAATAATAATAATAGATTAAATTTAAAGCGCCCTTCACAGACTCAAGGACACTGTACAAGGGAGTGGACAAGAGATACAAGAGACAAACAATCAGAGGATAAGGCAACAAGAAGAATGGAGTCAGACAGGGCCACTGCCATGATGATGAAATGCAAGTCTGAACATTTGGGCATTTAGGCCGGTCTTGAAAGTAGCTAGATTGTCAGAGCATCGGATGGCTGGAGGGAGGGTATTCTATAGTTTGGGTCCAGCAGCAGAAAATGCTCGGTCACCGAGAGTGCGGCGTATGGTGCAGGGGACGGGGAGAAGGTTGGTGTCAGATGAACGGAGGTTACGTGCAGGGGTATAATGGTGGAGAAGATCTGCTAGATAGGGAGGAGCTAGGTCATGGAGTGCCTTAAAAGTGAGGAGAAGGACTTTCAAGGTGATTCTCTGTTCTATGGGGAGCCAGTGAAGTTTTTCAAGAGTGGGAGTGATATGGTCCCAGCGTTTAGAGCGGGTGAGGATCCTGGCGGCAGAGTTTTGTGCATATTGAAGCCGGTTCAGGGCCTTCTTGGAGACACCAACCAGGGCCCCATTACAGTAGTAGAGGCGGGAGGTGACAAATTCATGAATGAGGGTTTCGGCAGAGGTATCGGAGAGAATGGGGCGGAGACAGGAGATGGTTTTAAGATGGAAAAAAGCAGACATGGTGACTGAGTGGATATAGGGTTCAAAGGAAAGATTTTGGTCGAGTAGGACCCCAAGGTCCCTGACCTTTAGAGAGGGGCAGATGAAGCTACCGTCAATGGTGAGGACAGGATTAGGGGTCTTGTGAAGGAGGGTCTTAGGTGCCACGACCATGAGTTCTGTTTTATTGCTGTTGAGTTTGATAAGGTTGATGGTCATCCAGTCTTGAATTTCAGAGAGGAAGGAAGTGAGAGAGGGGGGAGGGAGGGCAGCAGAGGGTTTGGTGTGAAGGTAAATTTGGGTGTTATCTGCATAGGTGTGGAAGTTTAGGCCATGGTTCTGGATTATCTGCCCCAGGGGGAGGAGATAGATAATGAACAGTAACAGGCCCAGTACCGAGCCCTGAGGGACCCCTTGTTTGACAGGTAGTGGACGGGACCTTGACCCCCCAAGGCCCACAAACTGCCACCTATTGGACAGGTAAGATTTAAACCAGGCAAGGGGCATTCCAGTGATGCCAAGGGTAGACTCTAAACGGTCCAGGAGAGTAGAATGGGAGGTGGTATCAAAGGCTGCAGACAGATCAAACAGGATAAGGATGGAGATGTTACCATCGTCAGCGGCAAGGAGAAGATCATTGACCACTTTGACCAGAGCTGTTTCTGTACTGTGCTTAGCCCTGAAACCGGACTGAAGTGGTTCAAAGAGATGGTGGAGTGTCATGTAGTTCTGGAGTTGAGAGGCAGCTGCACGCTCCAAGAGCTTGCTGAGGAAGGGGAGGTTGGAGATGGGCCTGCAGTTGTTGAGGTTGGCTGGGTCCAGGCCCTGCTTCTTGAGGATTGGTCAAACAATGGCGATTTTGAGTTCAGCAGGGACTGAACCAGGTGAAAAGGATGCGTTAATAATGTCCACCATGAGGGGGCAGAGGACAGGCAGGCCGGTCTTGACCAAGGGGGTGGGTAAGGGGTCCAGGGGACAGGTGGACGGTCTAGTACCAGAGACCAGCTTAGTAATTAAGTCCATGTCCACTGGGGAGAAGGCAGAGAAGGAGGAGGAGGGAGAGACAAGGGGAGTAGTTGAACCAGTGGGAGAGTGAGGGAGGGATGAGAGTAACTGGTAGATTTCATCCATTTTACTCTGAAAGAAATTTATGAATTTGGTGCAGAGATCCGAGGATGAGGTGAGGAAGGGGTTGTCCGGGGGGAGCAGAAGTCGATTAATGGTGGAAAAGAGAGCTTTGGGGTTTCCTTTTCCTTTGGAAATCAGGAGTGAAAAGTAGGAAGATTTAACTTGTTTAAGTGCAGATCTGTAGGTGGTAAGATGTTGAAGATATAGCTGTGCATGAACAGTCAGGCCAGTCCTGTTGGAAAGCCTTTCTAGCTGGCGGCCACTGGCCTTCATGGAGCGACGCTCAGGAGTATACCAGGGAGCAGTGTGAGGGAAGGTGACAGTGCAAGTCTTGGGGGGAGGTGTCCAATGTTGCTGATAGGGCTTAATTGTAGGAGGTCACCAGCTCAGAAGGGGAGCAGCCTCGAGTATCAATAGTGAGATGGGTATTTAAGACGTTGGTGAGGTCTGTGGGTCTGATGTTCTTGGTATTCCTGAATGTTATGATGCGCTGCAGGCGGCCCGAGGAAGAGGAGACAGCAACAATGAACTGAATAGTGAGGTGGTCAGCAATGTGGAAACTGACACCAGAGGTTGGTGGGGTGATGGACTCCAAAGAACAGACAAGATCAAGTGTGTGAACTTTATCGTGGGTGGGGAAATGAACATGCTGGGTGAGATTGTGGCAGTCTAGCAGGGACTTGAACTCTGTGGAGAAAGACTCGTTGGTGTCCACATGGATGTTGAAGTCCCCAAGAAGGAGGACTGAGGAGGTGGGTGGACTAACCGAGGTTAGGAGGTCCGAGAGTTCAGGGGAAAATACAGGAGAGTGTTTGGGGGGCCGATAGACCAGGATAATTAGGACAGGATGAGGGCCAGTTATTTTGGCAGCACAACATTCAAAAGAAGTCACAGTGGGGGCGGGGACTGCCTTGACCTTAAAAGAGGCACGATGGAGAATGGCTAGTCCCCCACCCCGACCTGAAGAGCGTGATTTTTGAAGGTAGGTGTAGCCAGGTGGAATGGCCAGGTTAAGAGTCAAGAACTCGTTAGCTTGAAGCCATGTTTCAGTGAGACACATGAAGTCCAGACATGATCAGACATGATCAAGGAGTGATCAGCTATATTTTGCCAACAATGGACTTTGTTATTGTGGCAGAGGAGTACTGCGATGTATGTGAAAGTGAAATGAGGCCAAAAGAGATTCCACATGGCTCAGTTACATTTGTTGACACAACTCAGGCCAGTTCACTGGAAACCAAACATCAGAAATGGACATGCTCTCAAAATGACAGCTACACTGCAGTCTTTTATTATTTCCTTTAATACATTACATCATGTTAAGCCTTTGGCCTTCAAATATTTCTCTCCATTTAAAATGTGTGGGTATCAGTTATCCCAATTAGGGGAAATGTGAATTTGCTAAAGCAAGGTGAACTGTTTAAATTGTCATGCATTTACCATAAAACACTGTATGTCCTTATTAAGGATGAAAGATTGTTTCTCTTTTTTTAAACACAAAAGCTGAAAACTGAGTCAGAGCAACACTCCTTCCCACTAGGCCTGTGATGAGGATTTCAGCTTAAAAAGGGGCACATTCAGTTTAACAGATGTTTAACGCTTTCAGCCCGATTGTTGTTAGAGCACCGGAGAAACATGAGTATCTTACTATACTTTCCTTCTTATCAGTTTGATTACCATCCACATGCCAGTTGAAATTTGGACAGAGAATAAGCACATTGAAATATTGTTGATCTCCTCCTAGACTAAACACCACCCTTTTGATTGACTCTCTTAACCGCCATCTCTGCACCACATTGTCTCTGGAACACAGTTGTCCATTAGGCATCACCTCTCCCACATGAGGATGTTATGCTTTGAGCTCAGATACTGCAGAATCCAGTTCCTCATCACTCAATTGTACAAGCATTGTTCTTGAGATGTTGTGCTCCCACATGAGTTTGTACAGAGTTGGTCTGGAAATGAAGAGGATGGAAGCAACTTCTGTCAATGTGGTCTTTAATGACAGCACATTTTCCATGTCTTCTTTAGAAATGTAGTTCTGGTGTCTAATGTAGTTCTGGTACTTTAAGAATGTAGTTCTTAAAGTACCATTTAAGCCAAAAATATGTCCACTGTTATGTTTTTGTTCAAATGGTCGATGTCGTTGTTCATGTCATCTGCATTGTCATCTGTTTTGTCATTACAATGTGCATTTAGTATTGCATTTCCTGTTAGTTTATGTCGTTGGAGTTGTTGACTACTTCGGATTTGCGGTCGTTACTGCTCTGTTGTTACCACAGGCATTTGTTTAAATCGTTATTGACTCCTAAATAGTTACATCACCCGACCTCACTCACTTTTTGATCACGTGAAGTGCGCTACATGTCTTCGGATTTATTGAAAACGTTTTTGTTACAGTTTAAACGATTTGTTACAGTATGCTCTTAACTTTTGTTGATTATACTTTATTTTTACTAGTAGGTGTCATAGAGCTAAACTTAACTAGTTTAGTCTTTTTGCATTAATGATCGCTACACACACACAACCCTGGTACCTGCAAAATGACCCTGATCCCACACAAATAACATCAACTAGATAACACATTTTAAAGGTACATTTTAACTAAGACACATGGATAAAAGCTGTACACATCCCCTTAACACTTCATAAGTATTCTAAACCTAGACAAAACATCCAACATTGAAAAATCATCATTTATATCACTTTTCTCTAATTATGTAGTGTAAAAAAATGTAGTTAGGTTGGCTAAAATTATATAACTGGAAAAAACATGTTTTAGTTGGTAATGATTCATTGAAATAACTTGCTGAACCATCATGCAACATCAAATGTGGCTGGTTAACTAGACCAATAAAAAGACAGATCAACATTGAAGTTTCAATTTCAACAACATGTCAGTCTTTTAATATATGCAAGTCAATTTAAATCAAAACAATTGTTACAAGAGATGACATTGCCTAAAATGGTAATATTGCCATTCAAGTTGCTTGTTTAAACTTCAGGGATATCAATCTGCCCAGTTAGGAAGCATTAGTGATTGTGAATCAATGTCATCTGTTTTGGTGCAAATGAAAGCAATTACAGGTGCACTGGAGAGGCAGCAGCAAGACAACCCCCAAAAAAGGAATGGTTTTGCAGGTGGTGGCCACAGACAATTGCTCTCTCCTTATCCTTGCTGAGTGATTCTTCTTTAGTTTTGCGTTTTGTTTGTCCTTGTCACTACTGGTAGCATGAGGCGGTACTTGCATTCCATTCAGGTTGCACAAGTAATCCAGCTCCTCCAGGATGGCACATCCATACGTGTCGTCGCAAGAAGGTTTCCTTAGTCTCTCAGTACAGTCTCAAGAGCATGGAGGATATACCAGGAGACGGGCCGTAACACAAGGAGAACTGGACAGGCCCGTAGAAGGGCATCAACCCAGTAGCAGGACCGGTATTTGCTCTTTTGTGCGAGGAGGATCAGGAGGTGCACTGCCAGAGCCCTACAAAATGACCTACTGCGGGCTACTGGTGTGCTTGTTTCTGACCAAACTGTCAGAAACAAACTCCATGAGGGTGGCATGAGGGCCCGACGTCCTCTTTTGGGACCTGTACTCACAGCCCAGCGCCGTGCAGCTCGATTGGCATTCGCCCGAGAACATCAGAATTGGCAGGTCTGCCATTTGCACCCTGTTCTCATCACAGATGAGAGCAGGTTCACACTGAGCACGTGACAGTCGTGAAAGAGTCTGGAGACGCCGTGGTGAACGTTGTGCTGCCTGCAACATCATCCAGCATGACCAGATTGGTAGTGGGTCAGTGATGGGGAGGCATATCCTTGGAGGGTCGCACAGACCTCCATGTGCTAGCCAACGATACCCTGACTGCTGTATCGGGATGAAATCCTCAGACACATCGTCTGACCTTACACTGGTGCAGTAGGCCCTGGGTTCCTCCTGGTGCAGGACAATGTCCAGCCTCATGTGGCCAGAGTGTGTAGGCAGTTCCTGGATGATGAAGGCATTGATGCCATTGACTGGCCCTCACGTTCCCCAGACCTGAATCCAATTGAGAACCTCTGGGACGTTATGTATTGCTGACTCAAATGCACCAAGATGCCCTCATCCAGGTCTGGGAGGAGATCCCCAGGACACCATCTACCATCTCATCAGGAGCATGCCCAGATGTTGTCTGGAGTGCAAACAGGCACATGAGGCCATACACACTACTGAGTCACATTATGAGTTGCCGTGATGAAATTCACGCAAGTTGGAACAGCCTGTGATTTCAATTGTTTACTTTGATTTTCGGTGTGAGTTTGAATCCAGTCCTCGATCGGTTGGTGATTTTGGTTTCCATTGGTCATAGTTATGTCATTTTGTTCTCAACGAATTACACAATGTACAGTAAAGATTTTGATCTTTAATATATTTCTTTCATTGAGACCCAATGTGTGATTTAAGTGTTCCCTTAATTTTTTTGAGCAGTGTACATTAACACCAAGCACATGGAGAGACAGCACTAAACTACACTAAAACCAGCACATAGGGAGACACCACTGAATTATGAAATACAACAGAGCATGACCACAGGGCACGATAATAGCATACATGATAAAAACCATAGACCAGCCAGCAGAGGATATAAAAGCAATACAACAGGATACAGACATATTTAGACAATAGACAAAGACAGGACAAAACTATAGAACTACAATAAACAGGCACATCACATGAAGCAGTTACAGGTGAATGTGAATGTGTTTTTAAAAGTGGGAATGTTGAAAAAAGTAGATTGTTTTATCGTTTTTTGTAGTTGATTCCAATCGCTACGTGTAGAGAACTGAAAGGAGGAGTGACAGAAAGATGTGTTTGCTGTAGGGATTTTCAACTGGATGTGACCAGCAGAGTGGGTGCTGTACCTGGGGGAGGAGGGGTGGAGTTGACATCTCAGACAGGGAGGGATTTTAATTTGTTTAACATTTTTTCTGTTAATAAATAATTCCATCCATGTTATTTCATAGGTTTGATCTCTTCACTACTATCTACAATGTAGAAAATAGTAGAAATAAAGACAAAACCTTCAATGAGTAGGCATGTCACAACTTTTGACTGTAGTTGAATTCTGTATATATTCTTGTAATGCGGTTGATCCATCCTCTGTCTCGCATCACAACAATTGAACTGTAGTTGATGGATAATCACAAATAGCCTCATGGTGACCTGCCCTCCTGCTGTTGTGGAATATCTCTATCACACTGTCCTCCAGCGTAGATCAGAGAATGCACTGTATTATTACTGTGTCTGGGTGGTTTAATGGATGATCCAGAACATAATGGTGAACTTCACCATGCTTAAAGAAAAAGTAAATGTCTTATTTGTTATTGTCAAACATCTCCCAATTACTTCCCTTTATGTGACTTAGTTGAATCTAGGCTTACTATTAAAGTTCCCATACAAGTATTGCATATGGGGGACAAAGAAGTTGTTAGCCCTATAATTGAATATGTAACTTGGCTAAGTTTGACTCCTGAACAAATGTTAGCTTGCCTAAACAAAGAATCTGAATGAATATGCCACAACTATAGTTATTTCTAAACATTTGTAGGATATTCAAGTTCACACTCATAACACAAAGAAATGTTAAAGGGAGTGAATGCTTATGCAATCCACTACTATTGACAAGATTATTGAGACTAATATGCAGGATTTGCTCATGTTTTCTGTGGGATATAAATTCTCACATTGCCTTTTTTAATTGAAATATTATGCAGAATTGTTTTAAATGGTTTGTTGTGTGGTACAGGATGGCTGTCCCTGCTGGCAACAAAAGTGTGTACACCCCTGAGTGAAAATGTCCAAATTGGGCCCGATTAGCCATTTTCCCTCCCCGGTGTCATGTGACTCATTAGTGTTACAAGGTCTCAGGTGTGAATGGGGAGCAGGTGTGTTAAATTTGGTGTTATAGCTCTCACACTCCCTCATACTGGTCACTGGAAGTTCAACATGGCACCTCATGGCAAAGAACTCTCTGAGGATCTGAAAAAAATAATTGTTACTCTACATAAAGATGGCCTAGGCTATAAGAAGATTGCCAAGACACTGAAACTGAGCTGCAGCATGGTAGCCAAGACCATACAACGGTTTAACAGGACAGGTTCCACTCAGAACAGGCCTCGCTATGGTTGACCAAAGAAGTTGAGTGCATGTGCTCAGCGTCATATCCAGAGGTTGTCTTTGGGAAATAGACGTATGAGTGCTGCAAGCATTGCTGCAGAGATTGAAGTGGTGGGGGGTCAGCCTGTCAGTGCTCAGACCATACACCGCACACTGCATCAAATTGGTCTGAATGGCTGTCATCCCAGAAGGAAGCCTCTTCTAAAGATGACACACAAGAAAGCCCGCAAACAGTTTGCTGAAGACAAGCAGACTAAGGACATGGATTACTGGAACCATGTCCTGTGGTCTGATGAGACCAAGATAAACTTATTTAGCTCAGATGGTGTCAAGTGTGTGTGGCGGCAACCAGGTGAGGAGTACAAAGACAAGTGTGTCTTGCCTACAGTCAAGCATGGTGGTGGGAGTGTCATGGTCTGGGGCTGCATGAGTGCTGCCGGCACTGGGGAGCTACAGTTCATTGAGGGAACCATGAATACCAACATGTACTGTGACATACTGACGCAAAGCATGATCCCCTCCCTTCGGAGACTGGGCCGCAGGGCAGTATTCCAACATGATAACGACCCCAAACACACCTCCAAGACAACCACTGCCTTGCTAAAGAAGCTGAGGGTAAAGGTGATGGACTGGCCAACCATGTCTCCAGACCTAAACCCTATTGAGCATCTGTGGGCCATCCTCAAACAGAAGTGGAGGTGGAGGAGCGCAAGTTCTCTAACATCCACCAGCTCCGTGAGGACTCCAGTGGCAACCTATGAAGCTCTGCTGAACTCCATGCCCAAAAGGCTTAAGTGCTGGAAAATAATGGTGGCCACACAAAATATTGACACTTTGGGCCCAATCTGGACATTTTCACTTAGGGGTGTACTCATTTTTGTTGCCAGCAGTTTGGACATTAATGGCTGTTTGTTGTGTTATTTTGAGAGGACAGCAAATTTACACTGTTATACAAGCTTTACACTCACGACTTTACATTGTAGCAGTGTCATTTCTTCAATGTTGCCACATGAAAAGATATAATCAAATATTTGCAAAAATGTGAGGGGTGTACTCACTTTTGTGAGATACTGTATATACTAACAGTTCATACTAATTGTTCAGTGACACAGTAAAAATAAAGTATAATCCAACCAAAGTTAAGATCATAGTGTAACAAATCGTTTAAAGTTTTAACTATAAAACAAAAACCCTTTCAGGATGAGTTGGTAAATCGAAAGACGTGTAGTGCACGTAACGTGATCAAAAAGTGAGGGAGCTGATGGAAATAGTGTAAAACAAGGAGTAACGACACGGGAATGGACAACGATTTAAACAAATGCCCATGGTAACGAACGCGAATCCGTAGTCAACAACGCCAACGACATAAACGTACGGTAAATGACCGAGGTAAAGTTGGTTTTATATTCAGATTCAACAGAGATTCAACAGAGATTCAACAGACATTCGAAGCAAACATTTAAACGTTAAAAACTACTTGCATTCTTCAATGATAACTTTTACTGACTCATCAAGATATTCTATATTAGGTTGGATTACTTTCACAAGCCTTTATTTGATCAAACAATCAAACATAAATTTTATGCACATTCTCTAACATTGAAAAACGCTATTATATCGCAATAACTTTTTCAAAAAGTATCACAGAAACTTCATTCCAAGTTCAAAATATTCTACAGTAGTCTGGACAACTTTTACAACCTTTAATTTGATCCAAATCTTACACTTGAATTTAATACACATTTTCACATTTTGAAACTTACTATTATATCGCAATAACTTTTTCAAAAAGTATCATATAAACTTCATTCCAAGTTATAAATATTCTCCAGTAGGTTGCACAACTTTTGCACCCTTTTATTAGATCCAAATGGTACACAGAAAATATATACACATTTTCAAAGTTCGAAAAATACAGTTTAATCGCAATAACTTTTTAAAATATTATCATAGGAACTTATTTCCAAGTTCTAAATATTCTGCAGTAAGCTGGACAACTTTTCCAACCTTTAAATTAATCGAAAAAGTAAACTTAGATTTTCAACACATTTTCAAACATTGAAAATTACAGTTATATCGCAAAAACATTTTCAAATATTTTCAGAGAAACTTCATTCCAAGTTCACAATATTCAACCCTAGGGTGGAGAACTTTTACAACCTTTCATTTGATCTTGAAATCATAATTAGAATCTTCAAAATTTCGCAAACTTTGAAAAAGGCAGTTTTTGTGCAATTACTTTTTCAAAAATTTTCTGAGAAACTTCAATCCAAGTTCAAAATATTCTCCAGTATGCTGGACATCTTTTAGAAACTTTCAATTGATCGAAAAAGTACACTTAGATTTTCAACACATTTTCAAACATTGAAAATTACAGTTATATCGCAATAACTTTTTCAAAAAGTATCATAGAATATTCTACCCTAGGGTGGACAACTTTTACAACCTTTCATTTGATCTTGAAATCACAATTCGAATCTTCAAAATTTCGCAAACTTTGAAAATTACTGTTATATCGCAATAACTTTTTCAAAAAGTATCATAGAAACTTCATTCTAACTTCAAAATATTCTCCAGTAAGCTGGACAACTTTTACAACCTTTAAATTGATCAAAATAGTACACTTCAATTTAATACACATTTTCAAACTTTGAAAATTACCATTGTATTGCAATAACTTTTTTTCAAAAATTTGCAGAGAAACTTAATTCCAAGTTCACAATATTCTACCCTAGCGTGGACTACTTTTACAACCTTTCATTTGATCCTGAAATCACAATTAGAATCTTCCAAATTTTGCAAACTTTGAAAAAGGCTGTTTTTTTGCAATACCTTTTTCAAAAATTCAGAGAAACTTGAATCCAAGTTTAAAATATTCTCCAGTAGGCTGGACATCTTGTACAACCTTTAAATTGATCGAAAAAAGAACACTTAGATTTTCAACACATTTTCAAACATTGAAAATTACTGTTATATCGCAATAACTTTTTCAAAAATTATCATAGAAACTTCATTCCAAGTTCAAAATATTCTCCAGTAGGCTGAAGATTCTAGTTGTGATTTTTGGATCAAATCAAAGGTTGTAAAAGTTGCTCACCCTAGGGTAGAATATTTTAAACCTGGAAATAAGTCTCTATGATAATATTTTAAAAAGTTATTACCTTATAACTGCAATTTTCAAAGTTTGAAAATGTGTTTAAAATCTAAGGGTACTATTTCCATCAAATTAAAGGTTGTAGAAGTTATGCAACCTACTGGAGATTATTGTCAACTTCGAATGAAGTTTCTATGATAATATTTTAAAAAGTTATTGCGATATAATACCATTTATCAAAGTTTGAAAATGTGTATACAATTTCAGTGTACGATTTGGATCAAATTAAAGTTTGTAAAAGTTGTCCAGCCTAGAGTAGAATATTATGAACTTGGAATGATGTTTCTATGATACTTTGTTCAAAAGTTATTGCGTTAAAACTGTTTTTCAAAGTTTGAAAATGTGTTTAAAATCTAAGTGTGCTATTTCCATCAAATTAAAGGTTGTAAAAGTTGTCCAGGCTATTGTAGAATATTTGGAACTTGGAATGATGTTTCTATGATACTTTGTTCAAAAGTTATTGTGTTAAAACTGCGTTTTTCAAACTTTGAAAATATGTTTAAAATCTAAGTGTACTATATTCATCATAAAGGTTGTAAAAGTTGTGCAGCCTACTGTAGAATATTTTCACCTTGGAATGAAGGTTCTATGATAATATTTTAAAAAGTTATTGCGATATAATAGCGTTTATCAAATTTCGAAAATGTGTATAAAATTTCAGTGTATGATTTGGATCAAATTAAAGGTTGTAAAACTTGTACAGCCTACTGGAGAATATTTTCAACTTGGAATTATGTCTCTATGATATTTGTTCAAAAGTTATTGTGTTAAAACTGTGTTTTTCAAAGTTTGAAAATGTGTTTAAAATCTAAGTGTACTATTTCCATCAAATTAAAGGTTGTAAAAGTTGTCCAAGAGAATATTTGGAACTTGGAATGAAGTTTCTATGATACGTTTTGAAAATGTTATTGCGATACAATAGTGTTTTTCAATGTTAGAGAATGGATGTAAAATCTAGGTTTTATTGTTTGATCAAATAAAGGCTTGTAAAAGTTGTCCAACCTAATATAGAATATCTTGAAAAGTCAGTCAGAGTTATCAGTGAAGAATGCAAGTAGTTTTTAACGTTTAAATGTTAACTTCGAATGTCTGTTGAATCTCTGTCGAATGTCTGTTGAATCTCTGAATATAAAACCAACTTTACCTCGGTCAGGAAATGCAATACCAAATGCACATTGTAACGACAAAACAGATGACATGCTCAACGACATCGACCATTTGACCAAAAACAGACAGAATAGTGGACATAATTTTGTCTTAAATGGTACCTCATACCTAGCTAGTATTGAAGTACCGACCTAAAGTACTTAGGTATTGAAGTACCGACCTAAAGTAT
>JACXGI010001322.1:18221-76175 GCA_016801175.1 Esox masquinongy
CTTCTAGCTTTAGCGTCTTTTCCCTTATTTGGCATTCTGCCAGTTTATTACCGAATTCCAAAGGGGTCTGTTCTTGCTCCCAGCTATTCTAGTGAGATAAGGATCCTGTCACCCCCTCCTCTAATGCAGTTACAATATCTCTTAGTTCTACTTAGCCTCTAGCAGACTTGCATGTTATCTTAATACTATTGCCCCACACTAGCTAGTTTGAGCGAGATTGCTGGTTCCACAGTCCATGCGACGTGTGTGATAGTCGTTTATTTATTTATTTTTGCCGGGTAAGCGGAGCTGGCTAAGAAGAGCGAATGTCTCTTACTGAGTGAGTGAGTGACTGCCTACCCCTTGTTAAATAGCATAGTGGTTAGAGAAGCGGACTTGTGTTCAAGTTCATATCTCTTCGCAGGCGAAGCGAAGTACGCATTATGAATTTTTCCATGAGATAATCGTGGAATCTACCAGAAATAATTAATGTCATTGCTCTCAATAGATTCGAACTTAGGTCTTCCACATGAGATGTACTGTCTTTAATCACTACGCGACGGCATTACACATTTCAGCAGTCGCTAGACTCCATTGAGGATTGTGTAAAACTGACTAACGTTTCTTATTAAGTTTACCTCCACCACAAAAAGCGTCTATGAAGTGTATTGCTTTTGCCACTGGCCGTTTTAACAGCTTATTAGCCAGTAATAGGCTTACTTACAAGTATCTACTAACTTCCTAGGAATAATCATAAGAATTGAGCAATTGCTAGCGAGACTGAAGATGAACTATTCCATGCCAGAAACAGTATGGAATAATTCACAATGCGTACTTCGCTTCACCTGCAAGGAGATACGAACTCGGGACCTATAGTTCACAAGTCCGCTTCTCTAACCACTACGCTATTTAACAAGGGTCAGTCAGTCAGTCAGTCAGTCAGTCAGTCAGTCAGTCAGTCAGTCAGTCAGTCAGTCAGTCAGTCAGTCAGTCAGTCAGTCAGTCAGTCAGTCAGTCAGTCAGTCAGTCAGTAACGAACGAACGAACGAACGAACGAACGAAGAGACATTCGCTCTTCTTAGCCGGCTCCACTTACGCGGTCTGTTATCGTCGCCTTTATTGATAGTTACTGTATAAATGTCATTCACAAATGAAAGAAAAAAGTATGTTGTTTTGCCATGAAAGAAGAAAATACATTCTTATGCCATGAAATGAAATAGCTTTGGCAGACTCGCTAGCAATTGCTCAATTCTTATGACTATTCCAGTAAGTTAGTAAATACTGGTAAAGCTTATTACTGGCTAATACGCTGTTAAAACGGCCAGTGACAAATGCAATACATAGCCGCTTTTGTGGTGGACGTAAACTTAGTAAGAAATGTTAGTCAGTTTAACTGTATCAATGTCATTCACGAATGGCCAATTAACTATTAAAACGGCCAGTGGCAAAAGAGGATTTGTTCAGAATATACAGATGCCGGGTGTCAGTATAGATAAGAGGACAGCTGGCGAATGTACAGCGGCGTGGTGTAGTGGTTAATGACGCAGCCTTTCACGTGGGCGACCCGGGTTAGAATCTTGAAGTGGCAATACTCTCTGTTGCGGGCCGGCTGAACTTGGCTTGCCTGGTTTCTTGTTTTGACATGGTTACCCTGTTGTGTTTGTACTTTGTTTACCGTAGAAACAAAGGTTTACTTAGATACTGTAGGTTGTAGCTAATCAACACACCGTGAATTAAATGATTAGTTGACATTTTTGACTGTGACACACGTGTGACATGTTAATCACATTGACTTGATTGATTCAATGGTTTCACCCATTTTGAAACCATTGATTCAATACAGTAACAATCTAAGCGGTTGACTACATTTTTGGAGATTGATCAAGCATCGTATTTATTCACTGAAGTTAAATACATCTGGGCCCCTAGACTCTGGAACAGCCTACCACAGAATGTCTGATATGCCACGTCTGTGCATTCTTTTAAATCTTAACTTGAAACCATATTCAGTGTTTGTGTATTTCAAGCAATATAAGGCATTCATTTTCAGGATGTATTGATTTATGCCATACCATACCATAGTAGGGGGCTCCATGAGCTGCCTCCACCGAAGCTGCTGGAATTTATTTTTAAAGCTTTTTTTGCTGTGTAATTTTAGCTGGAGTTTCCACCATGTCAGTGCATTATTTTAAATCTTACCCCAAAACTAATTTTTATAAGATGGCTTTCACTAATATTTTATCATTGTGATTTTATATTTTATTTATTCTTTTTACTTACTTTATTATTTTTTTTAAATATATGTTAATTATGTTATTTTATATATTTTTTTATTTAATGTATTTCTATTTTTATTGTGTGTAAAGCACTGTGTAATTGTACTAGAAAAGCACTATACAAATAAAGTTATTATTATAATGTAATGCAATCACTAATATTATTAGTGAAGATCGTGAGCTAGCAAATTTGCAGTAGCAGCTTGCCATCATTGACATGTAATGTTTGTCCTGATACCTAGCTAGCGAAGGGGCATTGAATAATGTTGATGTAGCTTGCTATGGATAATTAAATGGTTAATTTCATCTGTGGAGAAAGTTAAGTTTTATCTACAATAATTCTAAGTTTCATATCTCTGGACATCTCTATAACATCAACAAAATATGATGTGTGGTCAAATGTGATTAACAGTAATTTAAATGTTGTTAGTATATTAAATTGCTCCTCTATTTCTAACCTCAGTAGCCTATATTCATTGTGCAGGGTGATGTTGTGTTGTTCAGTGCATTTGACAAATAAACCTTGAAACTTTAAACTATATTCAGTGTTTGTGTATTTCAAGCAATATAAGGCATTCATTTTTAGGATGTATTGATTTATGCCATGGTAAAGAGCTACCATACCATACCATAGTAGGGAGCTCCATGAGCTTCCTCCACCCAAGCTGCTGAAATTTATTTTTAAACCTTTTTTTGCTCTGTAATTTTAGCTGGAGTTTCCATCACCAAAGAGGAGGACCTTAATAGCAAGTACAAAGCCAAGATGCCATGAAAATGCTTCAGTGAGGCAACAAACAGATGATCAATTATGAAAGGCTTCTCCAGCAGGAGACAAACCTTCCCTGATGGATAAATTAAATCAGTTCTACAGCAGTTCTGACTTAACAGCCCCTCAATCTCCAGGACCCTTCACCCTGTTATTTTCCCTTTCTCACACCTCTCACTAATCAACCTCACCACCAATTCCCCTCCAGGCCTCTTTATCCACTACCATTTCAGGGTCTCCCACCCTTCCTCCCCCAGTCCAAGGCTACCCTCTCCCTTCTAATTTTGAACAAGAATAGTGATGAAATCCATAAGGACCAGAAAGTTATTTTATGACAAATGCTAATTCACATGACACAGGGCCACTGATAAGTCATAAATCCAAAGCCTAAATGCTGGATAAAGATGCTCTGTGAATGTGGAGTAAATGTGTGCAGGTGAGTCAGTGATTCTGAGTAGACCCTGTGCCAGCCTGTCAATCCAGATAGACTCCTAGTCTGCAGGAGTTGGCAGAATATACAGGAATCACATTTCCCTTAACACTGGGATAGCAGTGTAGCCATAAGTGGAGTTGTGTAAACCCCAGGACATGTCATCGACACATATTCAGTAGATACTCCTTTCCTGCTGATCTGCTTACATGTCAGTGAAAGCCTCATTATTCCACTCTGCCTCCCAGTGGCAGGCCCCTGCCAGACCTTTAAATAGCCCCTGATTCCAGTGGTCAAGTTGGTCTGGGTGATCAGGATTTGGGTGATTCTTGCTCTCCAGTGTCGCCTTCCTGTTCCCTTCAGAAAAACAGAGACATTTGTGAGCAGTGTTTGTGTCCAGTTCACAGGCATCTGATGAATGAGACAGACAAATTAAGTTACAAATCCATGACATCAATATGCATATTGGATCATTTGCAATTCCCTTTCATTTGAGTTACTGGAAGATTGAGTTACTGGAAAATATTGTATATGATTCTATTTATTGTTTCTTGTGACTTCAGTACACAAAGAATTAAGGAATTGACCAACAAGTTCTAAGTTTCAACAGTACTGTACATATTGGACCAATTATTGCTAATGTTTTATCTATATGGAAACTACCCATAAGGTAGACATGTCATTTGGCATTATCATACGCCGGTTTTTCTAAATTATAATATGTTAATAGGAAGTACAATGCAGTAAAATGTTCTATTAACACTTGGAGATCTGTTCGTCTCAAGATTGTGCTTTTATGGATCTGAAACATACATTAAATTTAGAAGTTCTCTTTTTTTCCCCTCTACCTTCAGCTATGTGCTGCTTTAAAAGCCTATATTGTGCACCTTGGTCATCGCATTTAGGTTTGAGTCCTGCCTTTCCATTGAAAGGCAGGACTCAAACGTGGAGTAACAGTGAGAATGGCAAACACAATAAGGCTCAAAAGGACTAGACAGGTAACGAAAGGCAACATTCAACAAAGACCATCAAACAGAAAGATGAGGAACTAGGTAGACTAAATAGGGAGGTGATGAGGGGAAAACGAGACACAGGTAAGAAGAATAAACTAGACACAAGTGAAATCAATGGACTCAAGTAATTAAAATAACGCTGACAAAGAAACTTTGGGTAATGTATATAATCTTTGTTCCCTGAGAGAGGGACCGATGTTCCACAAAGGGGGACGGTCAAGCATCATGTTTATCCATGAATACAAATACAATCACGCCTGACAAGGCCCTACAGGTGTGAACTCCAGCCTGAAGCCCCACCTCCTGTGCTATAAAACACCCAGCTACACCTGCATTCACTGATGTCAGAACTGCTTTTCAACGTAACTCAAACGGCATGGGGCCCAAAAGTTGCGGCACCTCATTCACTCCCTCAGGAAACAAAGGTTATATAAGTAACCCAAAGTTCCCTTTCGGTTGGTCACTTCGGTGCCACAATGGGGACAATACACAGTGCTGCTAAGCCATTGAGGCAGAATACTGATGTGAAGGACCGAGGCAACCTGCCCAAAAGAAAACGAGCCACATAAAAACATGGGCACAAAGGGTAGGCCACCATGCCACCCATCCCCCTCAAGCCAAAAGCATCAAATATGCCAAGCTTGAGGCAGTGACATCCATGCTGTAGAACCGCACAAAGGTGTGCAGGGAGGCCCATTCCGCTACCGTGCTAACCTCAGCCACAGACAACCCCTTAAAAAAGGGCCTAGGAAGCTGCCACCCCCCTGGAGGAGTGCATACATACCCCGAGAAGTGACTCCAAACTCTTGCTCCGTTAAAGCCATAGAAATGGCACCCATGACCCAGAGGGACAGAGGCTGTGTAGAGAGTGCCCTGCCCTGCATATGGCCTGCAAATGACAAAAAGAACTAGTCACATGACCAGTCCAGTCCATGTAAAAGTCGAGTGCACAAAGAGGACAGAGAACATGCCGAAACGCCTGGTCAGGAGATGGAAAGGAAGGAGCACAAAAGGGAAGCAGATCAAAGGCCAAGACCTGATAGGAACACGGAACCTTAAGTAAGAATGCTGGGTTAAGTTGCAGCGCAACCTTGAATGCACCGACCACAAACTAAGTGCAGGATGGACGAACTGACAGCTCATGGAGATTGCTTACATGCTTGGCTAAAGCCAGGGGCCAGAAGCAATGCCATTTATATGGACAAAACCCAATCAGGCACCAAATGAAGAGGCTTGAACAGGGCCGCACACAATGCATTGAGCACAAGAGATGGTTCCCACGCAGGGGCAAAGGGCCAAACAACCAGTTAAAGAAGCCTCGCCCCGGCAAGGAACCGCACCACCAGAGGTGCACACCAGGTGTTGTCCCATTAATTCCCAACTGGCAAGCCAAAATGGCCTCCAGAAAGGCCCCACTCCAAAAGCTCATGCAGGAAAGCCAGCACATCTGCCACAGAGCTATGGAGCACAGGAACACCCCTGCCCCGGCAACCTGGGTGTTTTATAAAAGCACTTTGTGACAACTGCTGATGTAAAAAGGGCTCTATAAATAAATTTGACTGATTCATTGATTCAGTCAAAAAGTCAGAAGCAAAGAGAGCCCTTGTAGAGGGAGCCCTAGCAGCCTGATTCATCCCAACAATGTTCAGGAGGAGAACAAAACACAATGCGTGTCATCCCGCGAGGCAAACAGGTTCACGCAGGCCCTGCGAAACCTCACCCAGATCATCCCCACCACCGAGTGGTGAAGCCGCCATTCTGAAGCAGAAGGGGCCCCAAGACAGGAGATTTGTACCAACATAGAGAAACCCAGGGTGATAAATAGATGTCGATCTCTCCAACCCCACAAAAAGCAAGCCATTGTCAACAAAGGAAGGGACTATATCCCCCCTGCCTGCTGACATATGCCACCGTCGCCTTGTTGTCGGTCCTGACCAGAACATGTCAACCAAACAGACAGCATCGTAACTGCTGAAGGGCTAGAAAAATAGCCAGAAGCTCCGGGTAATTGATTTGGCAGGTGCTTACCGCCACAGACCAAGGACCCCCGACCTCGCAACCGTTGCACAGAGCCCCCACCTCATGAGGGAAGCACCCATAGTAACCAACACATGATGCAACACCCTGCCCAAAGGAGCCCCCCGACAAAACAACAGGGGATCCCTCCAAGGCACCATAGCCCGGAGACACGAAGTGTCCTTTTACTGAACTGATGTGAACTCACAGTGGAGAATCGAATCCACCACTACACCCAAAAACTGAACCCGCCGAGGAGCCAAACAGCTCTTCCCAACATTCACCCAGAATCCCAGAGAACAAATGTGGGTGAGGAGCAACGCAGTACAAGCCGCTACCAGCTGATGAGACTCCTCCACAATCAGCTAATGATCCAGATAGGCCAAAACTCGTATGCCCTGTAGCCACAACTGGGCCAAATTCCCCTCGACCACCTTGGAAAAGATATAGCGATACTGAGAATGGCTGAAGGGAAGGACCAGGAATTTGTAGGACACCACCTTTAAATAAAACCAGAGATAACCAGGTGTTGTCCCATTAATTCCCAACTGGCAAGCCAAAATGGCCTCCAGAAAGGCCCCACTCCAAAAGCTCATGCAGGAAAGCCAGCACATCTGCCACAGAGCTATGGAGCACAGGAACACCCCTGCCCCGGCAACCTGGGTGTTTTATAAAAGCACTTTGTGACAACTGCTGATGTAAAAAGGGCTTTATAAATAAATTTGACTGATTCATTGATTCAGTCAAAAAGTCAGAAGCAAAGAGAGCCCTTGTAGAGGGAGCCCTAGCAGCCTGATTCATCCCAACAATGTTCAGGAGGAGAACAAAACACAATGCGTGTCATCCCGCGAGGCAAACAGGTTCACGCAGGCCCTGCGAAACCTCACCCAGATCATCCCCACCACCGAGTGGTGAAGCCGCCATTCTGAAGCAGAAGGGGCCCCGAGACAGGAGATTTGCACCAACATAGAGAAACCCAGGGTGATAAATAGATGGCGATCTCTCCAACCCCACAAAAAGCAAGCCATTGTCAACAAAGGAAGGGACTATATCCCCCCTGCCTGCTGACATATGCCACTGTCGCCTTGTTGTCGGTCCTGACCAGAACATGTCAACCAAACAGACAGCATCGTAACTGCTGAAGGGCTAGAAAAATAGCCAGAAGCTCCGGGTAATTGATTTGGCAGGTGCTTACCGCCACAGACCAAGGACCCCCGACCTCGCAACCGTTGCACAGAGCCCCCTACCTCATGAGGGAAGCACCCATAGTAACCAACACATGATGCAACACCCTGCCCAAAGGAGCCCCCCGACAAAACAACAGGGGATCCCTCCAAGGCACCATAGCCCGGAGACACGAAGGGGACACCCGAAGCATCCGATGAAGGTGGCGTGGCGGATTCAGGCTTTTCACCAGCAGCCAACACTGAACCAGGTGCATCCACAACTGCCCGAGAGGGACGACAGCCACCAGGGAAGCCATGAACCCCAGCAGATGAAGACAGTTGTGAAGACGCACCACCGCCCAGAGATTGAACAGGGCGAGAGCATGACAAAAAGTGTCCTTTTACTGAACTGATGTGAACTCACAGTGGAGAATCGAATCCACCACTACACCCAAAAACTGAACCCGCCGAGGAGCCAAACAGCTCTTCCCAACATTCACCCAGAATCCCAGAGAACAAATGTGGGTGAGGAGCAACGCAGTACAAGCCGCTACCAGCTGATGAGACTCCTCCACAATCAGCTAATGATCCAGATAGGCCAAAACTTGTATGCCCTGTAGCCACAACTGGGCCAAATTCCCTTCGACCACCTTGGAAAAGATATAGCGATACTGAGAATGGCTGAAGGGAAGGACCAGGAATTTGTAGGACACCACCTTTAAATAAAACCAGAGATACTTGCTGCGCAGGTGTACATCGGCACGTGGAAGTACGCGTCCTTCCAATCGACCGCTGTGAACCAATTCCCTGGACTGATTAAATGAAGCAGCAAACGCACTGTGAGCATCCAGAACCGGAAGGTATGGAGATAGCGATAGGGAAGCAGCAAGTCCAGAAAAGGACACAACATCCCGACCTTCTTGGGCACCAGGGAGTACCAGCTGTACCAACCGCACAGAGCCTCCTCCCGAGGCACCACACAAACTACTCGTACCTCCAGCAATCTCCTCCCTCAAGATGCTGACAGAAGAGCGCAACTATGGACGATACCAACCACTCCCCAAAATGGGGGCGGCTGCAAGACAAACGGAAATCTGTTCCAGCGCGTCACAGTAGCGAGGGACCACGCACGACCTCCACTGGTCAGCAAAAGACGCCAGACTGACGTCGAGAGAGGACAGTGGAGCCGCAGTTCAGGTAGGAGTAACAAGACTCGAAACACCCATGGTGGAGTAAACCACTCACCAAGGCAAAGGAATGTGAAGGGGCGGGGGCAACCCAATCATGCAGGATACCACCCATCCCCGAGGAGACAGCAGAGGGAGGCCTGAAACCCCCCTCGTCTTCCCAAACTGATTGCAAGGAGCGCCTCCTATGGCCCCTCCCGGCAAAAGAGACTGCACACCGCGAAGGGGCCAAAGTAGAGGTCCGCTGAGCCCCCGGAGACGGGTAAACCCCGAGACTCAAGAACCGGAAGTAGCAGTGCCAGGCCTCTTAGCCCCACATGCAACAGCCGGAGGAGCAGGACAGGGATGTCCAGCCGGAGGAGCAGGACAGCCTCACGCTCCAACGCATCAATGAACAGAGAGGCGGGGGAAACGGACTCGTTCAATAACACACGCCGGTCAGACTCAATAAGGAGCTCTGTAGGGCCTCAGACTCAATAAGGAACCTGTAGGGCCTTATCAGGCGTGATTGTATTTATATTCATTGTGGCACTGAAGTGACCGACCAAAAGGGAACAGACCGACTACAACCTAAAGACAATCAGCATAGAGACAACTGAGAATGAAGTTGTTTAGAGCATAAGTTGTGTTAGTTCTGTCACTTTCTTCAGAATCATCACAGAATCGTTACTTATGCACATGTACAGTGTGATTGTGTGATTATTGGCCTCGTGCAGGCTGACTGGTTGTCTTTGAGTGGATTAATTTATTTTTGCCATTACTCGAAAATGTGAAGCTTGATCTTTTTCATATCGTTTGTAGTTGGTTATATTACTAATTTTGTCTCTCATCCAGTTGGTCAACTTCTGTTTCCTGTATCCATTCCCTGGTCCTTTCAGTTATTTGCAAACATTCTATCACCATATCAGGGATGTGGACTGACATGCAGTACAAATAATTAATATTCTAAACATACTATGTAAAAAGTGTTTATTTTAAATAAAGTGGGGGATACCTGTTGTCAAAGTACAAAATTGAGAAATGTTTCTACAATTCATTTGAACATGTGCAACCAGTATAACATAAATCAATCCATAAAGTGCTGCCAAATAAATACTTTTTATTTCATGAATGAAAGTTAACATAATCACAGGTTTAAATTTAATATTCCGGGCAGTGGAATTAGATTACATTCAACTTTGTCATTGAACAGTACAAGTACAGTACAACGAAATGCAGTTTGCGTCTAACCAGAAGTGCAAATAGAGGGCAGAACATTTACTATACTTACTATACATACTATATACTTACTATACATACATATACTTAATTTAAGTATTAAGTATATGTATGTGCAAGTGGAATGTATAGATGTGCAATTAATGCAAATGCATTGCATATGGCAATTCTAAGTGTGCAGCGGAAAATGTACAAATTTACAGAATGTTTACAGGTATTAAGTATAATATATACACAAGTGGGATAAATAGTTGTGCGGGTACAAGTGGTAGTTCTCAATGGTATCTGAATTTGCAGTCACTGCAAATTCTAGGAGTAGGGTAACGTGCAAAGCTGAAATGCAGGGATAGCAGCAATGAGGTTCCAGAGGAAGATGTGTGTATGTAACAACAGAAGATGCAAGTACACTGGCAGTTCTAAATGTGCAATGAGGGCAAGTTTAAGGTGCAAGTCGGGATGTGCAAATGAAGTACAGGAATAGCAGCAATGACACATACTTGTAGATAATTGAAAACCTTATCAGACTTGTAAGGCAGTGACAGAGTCCAGTAGTACAAAGGATAGGTAAAGTTAGTGATGGGAAGTCACAGAGTTCAGCAGGGTTACAGCAGATGAGAAGAAACTGTTCCTGAGTCTGCTGGTACGAGAACGTAGAGACCTGTACTGCCTGCCTAATGGGAGGAGGGCAAACAGTTTGTGGCATGGGTGTGAAGGGTCCATGGTGATGCCGTGCACCCTGCGCAGACACCGCTTCCACTGGAGGTCTACAATGGCTGGGAGCTGGGTACCCTTGATGTGCTGGATGGTTTTCATCACCCGTTGCAGGGCCTTCCGGTCGGCTATGGAGCAACCACCAAACCACACTGAAATTTGAAGCTCGGTACATGCTCCACCTCAGTGTAGAAAATGTCAGTGAAGACCTCGGCCATCTCCCTGGCACATGTTCTGAGCACAAGCCTGGGGACGCCATCAGGACCAGCGGCCTTGCGTGCATTCACCCTGCTCAGAGCAGACAACACATCTGCGGTGGATAGGCTGGGGGGGGGGCGTCCAGGGGGAGTTCAGCTTTGATGGCTGGCTCTGTGTTGGATCAGAGTTGTTGAAGTGCTCCTCGATCCGCATTTTCTGGTCATTTTTAGCCATCTTGATGCCCCTTTTCAGGTTGGCCCTGGATGAGCTGTAGGCCTCCGCATCGCCGGATCTGAACACAGCGTCACGTGCCTTTAGCAGTTGTCGGACCTCACTGTTCATCCATGGCTTCTGGTTGGGGAAGGTTTTAATCAGTTTGGGTGGTGACGTTGTTGGTGCAGGTTCTGATGTAATCCCGAATGGAGGAAGCACATGTTTCAATGTCTGTACGGGAGTCAAGGGTGGCTTGAGTGGCAAACAATCTCCAGTCTGTGTGTTGAAACTGGTGTTGTAGTAGTGAGTCTGCTCCTTCTGGCCACACTTTGACTGTCCTCACTGATGGTTTCACCAGATTGATGAGGGGTAAATACTTGAGGAGTAGGAAAAATGAGAGGTGGTCAGACTGATCCAGATGGGGGAGGGGAATGGCTTTGTAGGCCTCTGGAATGTTTATGTACACTTGGTCCAGGGTATTGTCTCCTCTGGTGGAGCAGAAGACATTTTGATGGAATTTGGGAAAAACAGTTTTCAGATTTGAGTGATTGAAATCGCCTGCTACAATAAAGGCACCATCCGGATGGGCAGTTTGCTGCTTGCTAATAGCAGTCTGCAGCTCTTCCATTGCTAGTTTAGCATTAGCATCCGGTGGTATGCTGGTTGCAGTAAAACAATGGATGCAAACTCCCGAGGCAAGTAAAAAGGTCTGCACTTAATCATCAGGTACTCCAGATTGGTTGAGCAGTGACTCCCTGTTATGTTAGTGTCTGCACACCACGCTTTGTTTACATAAATGCACAGGCCACCTCCCCTGGTCTTACCAGAATTCACCGCTATTCTGTCAGATCTGAAGATAGCGCGTCACTCCAGCTCGATTACGTTGTCGGGTATGTTGTTGTGTAGCCACGTTTCTGATAAAATCATGACGCTGCAATCTATAATCTTTTTGGTGAGGTGATTCTTAGTTGTATTTCGTCCATTTCCTTCGCCAGCGACCGTACGTTAGCGAGGAGAAGGCTAGGTTTTGAAGGCCAATGGGGGTATGCATTAGCCTAGCCCGGAGGCCATCCTGCTTCCCTCGTCTTTGTTTACGGTCTCGACGCCACCTACGTGCACTTCCAATCGGCGGTATTGTTGGCGTCTTCACAATCTCTGGAGGAAGTTGTCAAAAACTGTATCTGTGCATTGTGTTCCAATATCCAGGAGTTCTTGTCAGCTATATATATTGCTAGGCTGTCCCCAGTGAATAAATTAGAAACTATGAAGTAAATTATTGCTAATTTACAAAAACTGGGTAGACGCTGGGCCTCGCAATGCACACGCGCTGCGATCTTGGAATGGCACTGTGTCTGTGTTACTGAATAACTGTTCATCTGGGTCATTGTAGCCATGAGTTCAAATTGGTTTGCATGATTGCATGAATGCATACTTTGTCTTGGGGTTATTGGGGAGACATTTTTCAGATTCCTCACCCTCCTCCCGAAGTGCGCACTATAGTTCTGCATTCTCAATCCTTGGCCCTGAAGGGCACCAGTAATTGTCATCCTTACCTGTGCTATAACATCTAATTGAACTACCATACAACATGAACTAAACCGGTGCATACTGTTATTGTGAACACTAACTAATGTAAGTGAATGTTGGTGCACTTATTATTTGTACATTGAAAATCTTTGCTTTTTTTCACCCACTGTAAACTTTCAAAGGAATGTGTGCTCCTTTTTCACACGCAGTAGGAGGCTTGGTTCAAAATTGCCATTCCAATTAATCTCAAAGTTGTTCAATGGGTTGAGGTCAGGACTCTGTGAAGCCATTTCAACCTCCCTCATCGAACCATGCCTTTATGGACCCCGCTGTGTGCACATGGGCACAGTCATGCTGGAACAGGAAAGGGCCTTGCCCAAGCTGTTGCCACAAAGTTGGAAGCACCCAATTATTATTAGCATTAAGATGACTCTTTACTGAAACTAAGTGGCCTAGCCCAAACCATGAAACACAGCCCCAGACCATCATCCCTCCTCCACCAAACTTTACAATAGGCTCTATGTATTCCGGTAGGTAGTGTTCTGCTGGCATCCAGCAGAGCACTACATGCGGCACACAACCAGTCCATCAAAATGCCAGATAGTGAAGCGTGATTCATCACTCCAGAGAATGTTTCCACTGCTCCAGAGTCCAGTGGTGGTGTGCATTACACCATTCCAGCCGACTCTTGGCATTGTCATGGAAACACATTTTGTGAAGCTTTCGACACACAGTTCTTGTGCTGTTGTTGCTTACAGAGGCAGTTTGGAACTCTGGTTGTGTGATGCAAGGTGATTTTTTAGGTGATTTTGATGCGCTTCAGGACTCGGTGGACCCGCTCTGTGAGCTGTCATGGTCTACCACTACCACTTCGTTCACAATTTTAACACTTACAGTTGACTGGGGCAGATCTAATAATGCAGAAATTTCACAAACTGACTTGTGGCAAAGGTGGCGTCCTATGACATTGCTACATTTAAAGTCACAGAGCTCTGCAGTATGCCCCATTGTACAGCCAATGTTTGTCTATGGAGATTTCATGGCTATGTGCTGGACTTTATGTACCTGAGAGCAATGGGTGTGGCTGAAACACCTGAACTCAATAATTAGTAGGGGTGTCCACATACTTTTGGCCATATAGTGTATGTCTTATGTCTTGCAGCTTTAACAATACTAAGCCAAGAAACAGCTTTGTAAGCTGGTTCACCGAGGATTTAATCTTATGGCCAATATCATGGCCATCTACTATGTCAAAATTGGAAAATGCACATAAATTAATGATATCATTACTGACTATATAGTATACATGTATATGCGTTTAGAAAAACTAGTTTTGGTTTTGCTAATTTATCTAAATTATGTGTCAATTGTATGAATCAACTTGCTAGCTACAGCTGATATCAGAAGTCTACACACAGTTATAGAGGAATGCAGATTTTGATTATGTAAAGGCCGAAATCTAGATAAATCATGCCAGATCGTATTTCACTTCTACATGATGTAAATTTTCACATTATTAGTGTATGAAGTAAAGCACATGACACTTACTGAAAGCAAGTGAAAAGCCATAGTTTAATAGGAAAGAGCACATTTGGGTCCACACCATCATGTGTACAAATACAGACAAACAATACAATTCACAGATGAATATTTAAACTGTGTCTAATCCTTCTATATTCGTCCTTACATTCTTTTTAGTGGAGTGGGCCAGGCAATGACTGGTGACCCAAACACTCACAGATTAAAGACTGTGGACTGTTATTTGCATGTCTTGTTTTCCCAAATAATATTAACCATTCATATCGATGAAGGCCAGCCAAACAAACCCACACACTCCACAGTACATTAACTTTACAAAAACAGTCAATGTCATACCTAAGTGTGAAAACCAATCACAGTGAGGGTGGTCACTGTAAAAACCTCATTCCGAATCCTGTACATAACAAGACCTGTTGCAGTCTTCTACATAATTATAAATGTGTAGATAATTTAGAAAAATATTTCAAACACAATACATTGTGGGAAAGGTTTCTTGAAATGTATCATCTAAAAAAAGTGTTTTAGAAATACAAACGTTTCCAGAACCTCCAAGGACATCACTTGACAACGTCAATATCGGTCAAAATACTTTGCTAGACTAACATACTGTAACATACACGCTGCCACGGTCACGGTCACGCAAAACAAGAAAATCCTCGGGGTCAATATCTGTGACGTCAGTAACGCTAAGGCTCACCGTAGTTTTGGTGACAATTTACAGTAAAACGAATCGAAAAATAGCTAACTACATAAACATTGAAATAGTTTAGCAAGTTTGACAGAAAATAAAACTTCAACCTTACTAATTAGTACAATATCGCAAATATTTAAGATCACAATGGCTTTTAAAAATCTTCCGGAAACTCTCTTTGATTCCCCTATTTGCCAACATGTTATTTATTTATTTGATTAATTTTGCTACATAAAGGTTGTCCAAGCTGTTGACTAATAACATGTACCGTAGACTTACGGTATATCTGCAAAATCTTTTCTTAAAAACAATAGTTTTTTATTGATATATACTCATCAAAGGACAAACGGCAATGAAATGAAAAAATGATTCCCCCGGACAGCCTAAAAAAAGAAGAAAACAACGTTACTGGTTTCCGGTAAGTGACGCGCATGCGTTCAACCAATCTTCGGTGTCCTGTGTATGCGAATGCTGCAGCTGGAGAGCTATGGCGGCGTGCCGGGGATCCTCAGCGAAATGGTTTTTCTCACGGGAGCACCTCGAAGCAACGCCGTCCCGCCGTTCGGGAGTGGAACCGGACAGGGAGCTATCTTACCGACAGCAAGCGGCGAATCTCATTCAAGATATGGGCCAGAGACTCAACGTGTATCTTTTATTACAAGTTTGCAATAATCTGAAATGTCGAAGAAAGAATAACGTTAAGACATGGCGCTCTTTGTAGGCCCGTTTTCCCTGGGGCTGTGTGCGGATGCTAGGGCACTATCTGGAGGCACTTCATATATTATTTTGTCGAAGCAGAACTGTTCAAAAGCGACAGTGGTTACGATGACAGTGGTTAAGATGACTGTGTTGTATCTAGTTATTAATGATACATCTACGAAACTAGAAAACGTGACCCACCGTTGATATTCAACATAACGGTCGTCTCTGTGGCGCTAGCTAGCTAATCTCATCTAAAGTAACAACGTTAAATACTTTAACGATTTGCCAATTTTCACATGGTGGTTAACTGTTGGAATATAACAGATCTAAACAATTTATTCACAGACATGTTAGCCACCCAACGTTTGTTAGCATTTAGAATTTCCTGCAAGTCAAGGGAACTACTGTAATAGCAAATCTAGGTAGCTAGCTAGTTTGTTCGAGCTTGCTGGTTCCACAGCCGATGCGACGTGTGTGTAATAGTTTTTTTTTGTTTGTTTTTTACATGGTTGCTCTGTTGTATTTGTACTTTGTTTACCGTAGAAACAAAGGTTTACTTAGGTACGGTAGTCAGTAGCAAATCATCCCACCGCGAATTAAATGATAAGTTGACATTTTTGACTGACACTCGTGTGACATGTTAATCACATTGAGTTGATTGATTCAATGGTTTCACCCATGTTGAAACCATTGATTCAATACAGTAACAATCTAAGCGATTCACTACATTTTTGGAGATTGATCGAACATCGTATTTATTTACTGAAGTTAAATACATCTGAATTCCTTAACCCATTTTCTCCAGCTCCCAACTTACAATAAATACTGCAATTGTTTACATGCATCGTTTTTATATGTACCACTCTTTCACCAAATTCCACAGAAATGTAAGTACTTGCTAATGTCCATAATGTAGATTCCGCCAGGCCATTTTTTTCTGTATAATTTAAAGAATGTTTACATATAACTCTATTCAAATTCGTTCTCTTCTTTTACAGATAATTTCTCCAACCACCTTATTCCTTGCAGCAAAAGTTGAAGAGCAACCTCGGAAACTTGAGCATGTCATCAAAGTTGCACATGCTTGTTTAAACCCTCAAGAGGCCCCGCTTGATACAAAGAGTAATGTAAGTCTGGGTAGTTTGGGTATTGTAGGTTTTGTTTTTCTTCTGTTCTACTTCCCTGCTTGTAATTTTCTGTCATCTGCATGAACACTTGTGTAATTTGATTAATAACGTTTATAAAAGGTGTTTGTATATAATTAATTCTGTCACCAGAAGGTGAGCTCAGATTGACAATTGTCTGACAGAAGCAATTTTAAGACTTCGTTAGAAAGATGTCTCACTTCTGTCTGATATTTTTTCCAGTAAAATTGCTTATTTTTAAACCACTGGCACAAAAAAAACAGTTGAGGGTTTGGAATTGGCCTTTGAAATAGGGGTATGGATAGACACATTACACATGTAATGTAATGATTGTCTATTGAACTTCAGGCATACCTCCAGCAAGCTCAAGAGCTGGTGATACTTGAAACCATAGTGCTGCAGACTTTAGGTAAGTAATGACTGAGTGTATAGCATCAGCTTGAGCTACTTTACAAGGGGTGTGCTTTTAAGTATTTTGTTGGACCATTGCTACCATGCATCTTTGAATGGCCTCATGTTATGATTTCAGCCTATTAAATTAATAAAGTATGTAATGTTAACATGTTGTGCCAATCTCAGTGCCGAAATTCCTGTTCTGCCGTACAGGTCAAAATGTTCTCCAGTTATCATCAATATCAGATCTTTGCAAAAAGCGTTTCCATCTGTTTTGGAACATGTTCTCCCCGCAGCTACAAAATAATCTTATGTGGGCAACATCTGTAGCCATTTTGATTAAACAAAAATATCTTCCCTTAATTGGATGTGTTGAATTGAGAACTGTCATTCATACTCTAGATGTATTCCTGACTGCTTTTGTGATGAAGTAATGAGATCCATTGAACAATACAATGCATTTTGATGTGACTTACAAACTGTTTTAATGTTATCTCAATTGTCATATTTTGTTCCAGGATTTGAAATAACTATTGAACATCCACACACTGATGTGGTGAAATGTTCCCAGCTAGTGCGAGGTAGAGGCTTCCTTCTTTGCTTTTCCTTGCCGTCTAATCCATCCAACTTCCTGTGTGGGCGGGAGGGGGAGAAATGCTGACAATTATTGTGTAACAAATTGTTGACCTTGGACTTGTCACTAAACATGACGTGCAATGCATTAGCGATAAAATTAGTCAACCTATAACAGTGCCTCTTATAATCAGAGCTCACTGGTTGCCATAAAACGCTTACCTATTTTCTCTCTTTCACTTACAGCGAGCAAGGATCTGGCACAGACTTCCTATTTCATGGCTACCAACAGGTTGTTATCCTGACCCTCCTTTGTTGCACTGTGACTACTGCACACTAGCTTCCTGTAATGCAGGGTACCCTTTCAGTGTCCAACGGCCCTGTTTGCACCGGTGGCTACTGGGATGCTCGCCCCCTCCCTTGCCCCCTGGGATGGGGGCTTTTGGCAATACCAGCCCCGGTTGCAGTGCGGTGTATTGTACAAGGGACCAAAGTTGGCACAGTTGGGTTGAATGCACAATGTGAAGTGTAGTGGTGCGCTTGAACCTCACGTTTGCTTGGTTACAAAAGTGCATATGTCTAAAAAGACACTTTGGTAGCCTGAATAGCAGCTAAAGATTACACAGATGTAAACATAACGTAGAAGTCAGCCCGGTAAGTACCGCAAATTTCTTCTTTATTTTTACTTTTTTCAAACTGCGCCAAGTATTTAAATTTTTCAAAGTAGTTTAAGTTTTTCTAACATTAACAGTCAGTTTATTTTTTTTAATGTACTGCTAATTTGTATATAAAACAGAAATAGACCTGCCAGTTAAAAAAATCTGATGTTAACCCATTAAGGACCTACAGAAATTGAATGTTATGTATTTTATTTGAGATGGAATGATGAATGTTTTTACAATATTTAACTGCTTTACACATTGATTTGGTGTTACATCTGCCCAACCATCCATCAACCAAGTATTAGTATTGATTTCTGCCTTGTCACATACAGCTAATAATGTATAAATGTTCAAATCTTTTAAAATATTAGTAGAACTAGGTCCTTAAAGGGTTATTTTAACATGACATGTTGAGTTGGAATTTAATTTAGACTTTTTGTTTGCCTTTCAAAAACACCTTCAAAACAAACTACAGTGTCTGGATGCCGATTTTGATAAATGCTTTTCTGTTAGCCATAACCTAGCTGCTGCATACGCAATTGGACTGTCATATGAAATTAAAGTTTTTATTTGACAATAGAAAATAGTTGCGCCAAATGCAGTTTTGTGTAAAAAAAAAAAAAGAACTGGAGGAGCTTATAGCTAGCAGTGAATGGGGCGAATTAAAGAGAACAACAATGTGCCATGCTCATCACTGTAATTAAATGATGAATGGCTTCTTACTGCTGTTAACGCAGTTACCTATCCCAACAAGGCCTTTTTTGTTTGGATCATAGAAATGGAATTCGCCATGCTTACTTAACATAAATGTAGGCTAAACAGTGAGGAAATAGTGCCCACGCCTCAGAAGTAGAATTGTCTTGAATGGTAACAGTGCCTTCTGAAACATTCTGATCCCTTCACTTTCTCAACATTTATAACTGATTAAGTATATTTTCTTTATCAATCTACTCACAATACCCTATAATGAGTAAGCAAAAACACAATTTTAATCATGCCGATTTTTTGAAGATTGAACTGAAACATCTCATGTACATAAGTATTTGGACTGGTTTGGATTCTGTCAAGTTATTGGAAACCGCTAAATTAGTTGCTTAAAGATCTGCTTAAAGATCTACTCTGCGATTTCTGGCCACTGGTTGTGGAAGTGACTCTGTCGAGCCAAAAAGGGTCCCCTAACATTGTGTACTGTCATGCCAAATTTTACCCCATGTCTTCAGAAACACTTGCTTTCAACCTTTGAATTTCATGGTAACTGTGGTGTGATAGTTAGTGATAAGAAATCAAGGCTTTCTGAATTTGAAGCGTTTGTCAAATGGTGCCAAAAAAGGATAATTCTCTCGAGGCTTTTGAACTCACTGGGCAGTGGTGACAACTGCTGGTCATGAATAAATATCACGTTTCATTTTTATACAGACGTGTTTTTCCATAATATCCGACAAGACTTTGTGGCGAAATGGTTATGCGTGCCGAACGGGGAATTAGAATGCAAGGTTTGTATCCCTCATTCTTCTTGCCTTTCCAGCTAGCTTTTTTAAACTCTGTATCTGTTCTAATGTTTTGGATTATAACGGCAAGAATGTCATTAGATACACTACATGAAACAAATCTTTTGAACAAAAATAGACCGTATCGTTTAAACTCAGTTTGCTAAATTTCTCCTGGAGCGTCAGTGTGTCGAGGTTGTGCGTCCCCATCAATAGTGATTCCACTTATTGATTTGTAATTTTTTGTGTAATTTAATTGACACCCTTATCCAAAGCGACTTTCTGTAGTGAGAGTATACATTTCCAACCTGGTCCCCTGTGAAAATTGAAGCCACAAGCCGTGGCATTGCAAGTGCCGTGCTTGACGAACTCAGCTACACGGGACCCCAGATTACGCACATAAACAACATTTTTCACATCCAGTCCAAAATGGGAGGTGTAAATGCAAGTGTGTTAATTGCAGAAGTCCCAGACTACATTGTTATTTTTATTTTCGTTTGTTGGGGACGAAAGAAGCACTGTAGGAATTAGTTACGTAAAATTATTTTTAAAAAAAGTTATTGATGTTATGTTAATTTGTATTACTCTGCACAACATTTACAACAATCTCAAAACCTTACTGAGGCAAGCCACCTGCTTTATACCAAAGACTGGCCAGCAGTTTACCACCCAGCATCCTACAAGGCCCTGCAATTACATTGTCATTTCTTTAGCGTTATGAAGGATGCTAGAATACTTTTTTGATCTGATAGTTGTTACATTCCTGTTAAATAAATGTTTGTGCAACAACTCATTTTTATGTAGTTTATTGAAAGCATACCGGAGTTAAGGCCATGGCACCGAAATATTAGTTTAACGTGTCAAAATAATTGATAGCGACTGTCAATAACAATAGCGTATACACCACCCTTCAAAAGTTTAGGCTCTCTTAGAAATGTCCTTGTTTTCAAAAGAAAAGCAAATGTTTTGTTGAACACACATTCTGATGCTCCAGATACTCAACTAGTCAAAAGAAGGCCAGTTTTATTGCTTTAATCAGCACAAAATTTTTCAGCTGTTCTAACGGAATTGCAAAAGGGTTTTCTAATGATCCATTAGCATTTTAAAATGATTAACTTGGATTAGCAAACAGTGTCATTGTAACACAAGACTGATGGTTGCTGATAATGAGCCTATGTAGATAGTCCATTGAAAATTAGCCGTTTCCAGCTACAATAGTAATTTCCAACATGAATAATGTCTACACCATATTTCTGATCAATTTGAATTTTTTTTATTTTTATTTAGGCGATTTGAAAAATAACTGAATTGCGTTATGCCTATAGTTCAATTTTGATGAATCATTAAAGAATAGCATACTTTAGGCTATGCTACTTCAGGCTATTTGTTCTAAACACGTTTTAAAATAATGTGCCTTATAACAGTGGCATTGTTTCTACAATCTACATTTTGCTCTTGCGTTATGTTAAAAGTCTACCACATACTTGTTGAATATGTAAAAAAAACAAAAAAACTCAGCTGAAATTATTTCTGGGTAAAATGACAGCTTTGTACATGTCAGAGTTATTTTGGCCCATTCTGGATGGATTTACTCCATGATGCTTGTGGACCACATTGCTTATCTGTAGAGATGATGTCTTGACATATGGACAGTTTTAGGTTTGTGTCACCCATGGCCATAAACATCTAGACCACAGAACATTTTCCCTTTATCACAGCTGGGTCACGTATGCTTTCAGCAAACTACACACATGCTTTCAGGTGGTACCTTCCTGTCATCTCCCAAAAAAGCCAGTGTTATGCAGAAATCGTGATAGTCTACCATTACTTCGGTCCCAGCAACTGAACTCTGTTGAAGTGATTTGTGTTCTTTTTAGGTCAGTTTCTCTGTAAACGTTGAGCTTCCACAGCACAGGCGTTGAATACAGCTGCCAGGAACATATTCCTTTTTTTTTTATTTTAACATTTTTCCCCAACATGAAACATACTGTATGTCACCTTACAAACATTTCTGTTGAGTTTTATTGTTGTAAAATGTCAAACGGAACGAAAGTTCAATGTACCATTCCTAATTCATGAATGTGAGAGAATTGGACATGGGCTTGAAAACCTTTGCAAGGTTAACGTTCTGCCCGTGTTCATTCGCTACTTAATGCACAGTCATTGCTGCACTCCAAAAGAAATATAGATCTTAAGTTATACAGTTGTGATTTGAAGTAGCTTACAGTGTTTTGAACTATGTACATTTCACAAGTTATAGGACTACTGGTGATAATGTAGCATAACCTACCTGGGTGTTTTGCTTACTAGCTTTTATGACCATTGTCCAAACAGCAAATTAACAAAACAGAATCATTGAACCCATTACCTGTAAATTACAGGTAAAATGTGTTACAATTTCTAAGAACAAAATGTAATGTTATTGTAGCGTTTACCTGCACTGTTTTTTAAAATATATTTAATCCCAATGCAGTTTCACCGTTAAGTATTCCAGCTTTTTAAGTCACAGTCACGAAGGTGGAACTTGTGATGATTTATAAAGCGCTGTCAGTGTTGTATGCACTAGTCTTAGGCACTGTAGTTTTACATGCTGTGGATAAAAAGTTTTCATAATATTATGTTCAGCATCCAGGCATTGTACTTGTTTTGGCAATAGGTTACCATTCAGCATTTATCAGTTATCATGGTCTTGCAAATGGAAGGCTATCCAGCTCTATGCCATTAAAATGTATTGTATCTTGATTTAGTTCTCCATTTCTTGGGGCCTATTCACACTGCGATTTACGTCGGTTGTCAATGTTTTTAAAATGTAAACAAGTGTAGATTTTAGTTGACTGTCACAGGACACTTCCTGTTGGCATAATTCCCTAGTCAGCTAATTTCAGATGCCTATAAAGAGAAATGCTAACAACATTTTCAGATGTATCCCAGTCTGTCACCATGTTTTCATGGCAGCGGCTTGGCTTTAGGAGGCAACTGACTATTTGTGAAAATTCATGTTAGCTAGCCAAGCTTTTAGAGACAGCTGCTGGTCTGCTAGATTCTGACCATATTCAATGTTTTGTGGGTTGCACTGGTTAGCAGTGTCCCTGTTGACTTTTGTTTAATTGTGAGTATTAACTAGTTGGTCTCAGATATATTTTTTGCTGGCATGCTACTTTTCACATTTTTCAAAATTTAATGAAGCTTGTTAGGGTGTCATAATTAACTTGTACAATAACTTTATTTCAGTTATTAAAAAACAAACCTTGATTATAAAATGTTTTGCCTGTTTGAATTTGGGATATCTGCCATTTTCGCTTTACCAGTCTGAAAACAATGACAAGAAACTGGTGATTTTTTTTTTTTCTAATATTCTTTGCATTGATTTATTAATCCATGTGATTATTGTCAGTGTTCTATTGAAAAGAACTTCAGTTCATATAATTGGCGTATTTACGTAATTATATATTTTTCCGACAACTGTTAGTGTGCATAGGCCCTTAGATTTTAAAAACTGAGTCTAACTAACTGTAGTTTACTAGTAAATCGGCATTTCGGTGCAGTTTGTCTTTTGGCTCAGCCAGTTAATCCGTTACAGTTATTGATGAATGCTGAGTCTGAGTTTTATTGCATTTATGTTGCATTTATTTGGTAATTTACACATCATGAAATGTGTAGTGTTTCTATTGATCTATCTGAAATGCTAGCTATTTCTGCAGTGTCTTGTGGTAAACATTAGGATGGTAGCCACAATATGAACCTGAGTCGTGATCTGTTCTGCATGTCAGTCATTGTTCATGTTTTTGGTGAGTTTAAGCTGTTAGGATGATGTATCTTCTGCAGTATATTTTACCTCAGGCCAAAGCACAAGTGACTGATGTTGTTTGCCCCCACCCCTCTGTTTTCTGTTCCCTCTCTTCCATGTTGTGCTTGGGCCTCTCCTCTCGCAGCCTGCACCTCACCACGTTCTGCCTGCAGCACAAGCCCACGGTCATCGCCTGCGTCTGCATCCACCTGGCCTGTAAATGGTCCAATTGGGAGATCCCCGTCTCCACTGACGGAAAACACTGGTGGGAGTATGTAGACAACTCTGTTACGCTGGAGCTTCTCGATGGTGAGGGTTTCACATTGATTTTAGTTTGTTGGTTCATGGTCTTAGTCCAAGATATGCATAATGCAAAGTTACAATGAGGTGTAATTAATATTTTATGTGCGCTCTAATCACATGATTTAATCACATATTGAAATTGCCAAGCTCCTTCTAAAATGAAGTGACCTCACCTTGTCTCAGAGTTCTCACCACCAGTCACTCAATAAAAATGACCTTCAGGTGTGCAGCAGGTCATTTGAGGAGTGGGGGCACTGCTGTTTTAATAGAGACTCTCACATGGATGTTAAACTTATTGTCTTCTAACTAATGATATGTTTGCAGGGTGGGACTTCTTACCTGAAAGGAGATTTTGGATGGGTGACCATTTGGCTGTAGTGCTCCATTAATCAGTTTTTAGGATTTTATATTGTCATTTATTAGGTCTTAAAGTCATGTGTGATCTTTCCTTACCATCAGAACTGACTCATGAGTTCCTTCAGATTTTGGAGAAGACGCCTAGCAGGTTGAAACGGATAAGAAACTGGAGGGTAAGCTAGTTTTTCACCAGCAAATGATGGGTCTGCTCATTTAATTTGGTGTGGTTGTATGTCATTCCTCTCACCAAACCGCCTCTTCATTCCCTCTTTTCCCCCATACCAGGCCACACAAGCTGCCAAGAAGCCCAAGGGAGATGGCTCTCAGGTGAATGACCCCTACCCAGGACCATCCTTGGTCCATGAACATTCCCTGGGAGACGCCATCCCTGGGGTCTCCAACTCTGCCTTCTCCAAAGCCGCCGCCTCGTTCCCTGTTCCTTTGCCGGGGCACACCAGTGGGCCCCTCTCACTGGACTCCATCGCCTCCATGCAGGGCAGCTCCTACACTTTCACAGCCCCCAGTGACTGGCCCCAGGACACGGGGGGTCGCATGGAGGGAGGGGGGTATTCCCTTAAAACAGATGCACTTAGCCTCCAGCAGGGGGCGCCATTGTCTCTTCAACACGCCTCTTTGAATCCACACAGACCAGATAAGACGGTGGAGTTCAACCCTGTTAAACATGAACACAAGGCCGGCAGCGGGGGTGGTGGGTCTGGGGGGAAGCACCAGCAGGCTGTTTTCCCTCCACCACCCCCGCCGGCCCAGAAAATGTCCCTGGACAAGTACAGGGAGAAGCACGCTGCCGAGCTGGCCGTGCAGCAGAAACGCAGACAGACAGAGCCGTCAAGTGTGGAGAACGAGGGCAGAGACTCCTATATGCCCTCCACTGTCCAATCGGACCACAGGAAACACATGCAGCCCCACCCTAACCCCGTGGGCAGCGGCACCACTGCCTCCCCTCTTAAAATGAAGCTGGCCATGCTGGGCCAGGACCGGCTCCCCTCTGACCAATGGGACAAGGGGAGCTCACTCAAACTCCGCCTCCCAGCTCCGTCTCAGGGCGGTGCGGCCAGCAAGGAGGAGCTGAAGATGAAGATTAAGGTCTCCGCCGAGCGCCACAGCTCCTCTGACGAGGGCACAACCAAGAGCAAACATTCCAGCCCGCTGGTGAGCAAGGAGCCTCGCCGGGACCACTCCGCCCACCGCCATCACAAGCAGCACGGTCACGCTCACCTCCACGCTTCGCAGCACAGCGGCAATGGCCGGGGGGGGCCCCCCGAGGGGCCCGCGGGGGCTGGGCCAGCCCTTCTTCGGAGCCCGCTGGGGCTAGGGGTCGTTGATGGGGTAGTGGCTCCGGCTTCTGGTTCCGGCTCCTCCCGCAAGAGGGCGCACCTGGAAGTTACCAGCCACAACCACCACTCCTCCAAAACCAGCAAAAGCTCCAAGGGCAGCGCAGGTAGTCTCTCCTCCTGTCATTGTTCCTCTGTTCAGCTGAAGTCAGTGTGTGTCCTCTCACAGTCACAGCTCTGGTTTTAACACTTCCCTTCCCCCTCCCCCTCCCCCTGTCACATACCAGGTGGGCTACGGACATCTCAGCACCCTAGTGAAACTGGACAAGAGGCCAGTGGGGAGGCGCAGCCCTGAGGGCACTGGCTGGGCGCTCGCCACTCTCTCTGCCCACAGGCACGGACAGCAACTCATGGACTACTTTTTACATGCTCAGTTCCCTGTTAAGTGCCCAAGGAATTAACTCATGAACCCTTTAAGGCAAGGCAATGGAAGGTAAAGCAAAAAAATATATATTATGAATAGTGTAGGTCATTTCAAGATGAGGCAAAATATAATAGAAAATGATTATGCTTCCTGATCATCTGATCTGTTGGCAGTGCTGGTATAGTTCTGCCTGTTTTGCTCTGAGTAATTGCTGCTTTGTCCTCTCCATATTCTTGGAAATGGTCTTGGAATGTGGACTTGAGTGTTAGGGGTGGTCATCGTAGTTTAAAATCTCCATGTTGAAAAAAAGTATTATAAATTCTGAAAAGGCATGACCGGTGCAATTTCTTTTCTTTTAAATAATAATTTAAACAGCGTTTCCAGACTCCTGTTATGGCAGGGAAGGGTCTTATCTCAGTCAGAGAAGTAGAGAATATGGCTGCTGACGGAAGCTGGATTTTTAGTTTCTCTTGAATGAGTGTCTTTTTTTTTTTTTTTTACTCAATACTGTGTGTATGATCTGCATGTTTCAATCATGAAAGGGATAAAGCAGAATGCTGACAGCTGTTTACAGAAAGTGGAGATAAATGTACATACATTTTTGTATGTTTAAAAAGCTATACCATAAATCCTCAGGTTTGGAGCTGCTTGTATTTAAGTATAACAAGATCTATATATGATAGAAAAAAGACTATTGTAACTTGACGTAGGAGTCCTCTCATTGGTGATTCTGACTGCAGCGTTCCAGTGTTGTGCTTAGAGCCTGTACTACGCATGGCAACCAGGAGAGGGCACTCGACCTTCAACCTTTTCACCTCAGCCAGTCTAGACCCTACAAATAGTACCAACCGCCTGGCGTGTTGCCAGAGGCCATGCAATTTGTACTATTATTATTTTTTTTTGATCTCCAAGTCGACCTTAAGCTGGATGCCAAAGGCTGTGCCTCACTAAAGACCTGCGTGAGAAGAGGACAGTATTAGTGCTGTAATGTTTACATACCTAACTTTTGCTGTGAAGTGCATTTACATAAAATTGTTACTTGGCTTGAAGCTGCAGCCCCTTGGATACGAAGCTTGTGGATCGGTAATGGTAAATCATGTTAGGATTGTTGATGTCTATTGAAAGAGCTGAACCAAAGCCTAGTATGCTGTTTTTCCACCTTGTTTCTATTGTCTTGGTTTGACTATGGCATTGGATTAGGTGAGAGCACCAACCCGATATGGGGCCAGGCTAGCAGAGCAGGCAGTTGGGCCTAATGTTCAGTGTAGATATGGGGCCAGGCTAGCAGAGCAGGCAGTTGGGCCTAATGTTCAGTGTAGATATGGGGCCAGGCTAGCAGAGCAGGCAGTTGGGCCTAATGTTCAGTGTAGATATGGGGCCAGGCTAGCAGAGCAGGCAGTTGGGCCTAATGTTCAGTGTAGTTGGTTTTTAGGCCGTCTGCTCTCCTACGGGTCAGTTTCCTCCTGTGTCTGGACGACATGGTTCAAAACTCTGGACACAAACTAAGAACTGTTCTTTATCTGGTTAGTCCTTTATTTTAGTCTGCAGACTGAGTTCATATTGAGGCCAGGATGGTATGTTCCCCGGAGTACTGATACAGTGATTACACTGGTTGGCACAGACATTGTTGGTGGATTGGTAACAAGAAGGCAAAGTGCAAATCTTGACATCCAGTTTTTTTTTCATTTAAGTTCTACAAATAAACCTTAAGGTTATCACTACCTTGAAACATGCCCCGTGTTGTATGATTGGTACTTACTGTATGCTGCGCGGATGCAAAACGTGCTATATTTGTATCCTCTGCAAAATCTTGATCAAAAGGTGCCTAACACTGTCAAACGTTTTAAGCAACACATTAGAAAAGGAATTTAAAGATGTCATACAAATTTAGCAGATTTGTATAAATTGTTGATAGGGTTACTGATTGGCCCTTCTTGACAGCTATGCATGTGTCCTAAACTAAGGTCACATCATCCTTGGTAATAAAAGGGTGGTCCAGTAGTTGTTCTGCGGTTGGACGCTGTTTCTGGTCACTGCAAATGGGAGAGAATGTTTTTGAACTTGGCTGCCTTTTATTATCAAAATGTACTGACTTTGACTGAAGTGACATGTAACAATCCCTTTTAAAACGGTGTCATATTTTCCTTTTACTGTAACTCCGGAGTCAATGATCAACCCACCTGGTCAGACAGACTTGAACAAAGTCCCTGGCGTCCTCTGAGAAGGCACCAGGCAGGGAAGGCATCAGGCCTCTCCTCACCCCGATGTAGAAGAGGGCCGCCATCTTGTTCATGTGTGACAGTGGCGGCCTGCCCGTGGCCATCTCAAACACGGTGCACCCTACGCTCCAGATGTCCGACTTTCGGCCGTGCCCGGTCTCGTTGACCACCTCAGGTGCCATCCAGTAGGGTGTACCGTGCACTGACTTCAGGAGGTCGCTACGGCCGTTCGTGGGTGTGAGACAGCTCAAACGCCGGGCACAGCCGAAGTCAATAAGCTTGACGATTCCTGTGGGCATCAGCATCAGGTTGTTCCCCTTCAGGTCCCGGTGGATAACCCTGTTTAGGTGCAGGTAAGACACGCCCTCTAGGACCTGACGGGTGTACAGGGCAAGGATGCGCTCCGGGAGGGGGCCAAACCGGTGGAGAACGCTGGCGATGGAGCCGCCGGGGACATACTCCATGAAGATGCTGACTACATTGTCCCGAAAAGAGGTGCCCAGGAACCCTACGATGTTGGAATGACGGAGGTTCTTCAGCAAGTCTACTTCCTGTTGTAGGCGACTGTACTCTTTGTTGGCCGTGTCGAGATCCATGGTGTCAAGGGCCACTTGCTTTACAGCAATCAGCTGGCCTTGGCTGGTCAGTCCACAGAACACCTACATTTGCGAAAAGATATATTTATAGGATTCAAAGCCAATACAGTCCTATCCCTGACAGATACAGGTGCTAATCTGAGATCCTTGATCTTTTATTTATCCTTGATCTGTTATTTAAATCGGTGAGATGGAAAATTTTTGATGTTGTTATTCATTTAGGGCAAGGTTGGAGGTTTGTGTTCATGTGATTGATTCTATTGACTGTAAAGTCTTTTTTTTGGTGGGCACACTGAGTGGTTTAACATCAGCCTACCACCACCCTCAGGTGTTTCCTCAGACCTTCTGCATTACTCCCATTCACCCTCATGTTGTTCTGCACATCACCGAATCTCATCTAGTTTGCTGATGACCTTGTTGCTCTTACAACAAACACTGATGAGACAGCCTTCCTGGAGGAGGTAAGCAATCTGCCATCATGTTGCATGGATAACCACCTCTCCCTGAAACTTTAGCAAAATAACAAAAAAAATGATTTGCCGACTATGCCCTGACACTCGTCAACAGAGCAGTAAATGAGTAAGTGTCGGCAGTTTTATGTTCCACCACGTTCATGTAGCCGAGGAATTGTCATGGGCCATCAGCACTTCCACCGTTGCCAAGTGGATGTGAGAGCAACATTTAGGTCCACTACAAACTACTGCATCACCGCCTGGTTTGGGAACTACTCCACACACAACCACAAAACCCTACAGTGGTTGAGGTTGCTCAGGCCAGTCTCCCATCCATACAGGACGTCTACCCAGAGTGTTGCTTTGCCCCAGCGTTATCAGAGCCCCTACCAACAGACTCGGGGACTAAAGGGACTGCCGTTGGGCTGCTCTACTCTTGAACTAGTCTGACCGTTCACACTAACTCGCACACACCCATACATTCTTGTCACACACTCCATAACGGCTGACTGTTGTATAATCTACTAATACTACTACTATATGCTATGCTAATATTACTACTGCATCCCCATATACCTGCATGTCTAAGGCTTGATGATAACATGCTTGCCACAATGTTTGCACTCGTATTTATCCACAGTACTGTTATTAGTGTTGTCCTTATTTATTTGTCCGATTATTTCTATATGAAGTGGTGTTATATTGTTGTGAGGGTACACACAAGTAGGCATTTTATGGAATGGAAAATACCTTGTGTTTCCTGCTCAGGACAAAACTTGAAAGTAAAACATTAAACATGAAAACTGAAATACTCACAGTTCCGTAAGCACCTCTGCCCAGTACTTCTCCTTTTGTCCAGGTGATGGCATCATCCATTACCAGCCTAGACTCACTGAGCACTGCACCAGGTGATATAACATCCTATTAGATCACACAGGACAGAAAGTTATATACTTGCGATTATACATGATGAGCTCTAGGTAACTGTAAAATCAGGTCTTTAGTAACCATAGAATGGACATTTTATCAATGGTATGTAGCCATATCTGTTTTTTATTGCCAACTTGGATCATGTGTTATTTGCTTACCCCCTGGGATGATTTTTCCCACCTTGGTGCAGAATTATTTTTAGATTCCCTTTCTTTATCAGAGTTGTTTTCTGAACACAGAGTCACACACTCTCTTTCATCCAGTGATATCAGCTCTTCAGCCAGGCACTTCAGCAGCTCCTCTGTCAGAGGACCCTCCCCTACCCCATCCAGAAACTTCTGGAACACAGGTGACATAGTGTCACAGCCACCTGAGGTCCATGTGTTGATCTTTGTTTGCGCTGGACTGTGCGACGAGGCAGACGAGTGGTCCAGGTGATTTGCCTTCCCATTGTTAAGGCCGGAGCCTGACCCATTGTTCTCCTTGGATCCCTTATTTTCTTGAACACTGAGACTATCATCTGGGTCAGGTTGAGATGTAAGATTAGTCTTGGTCTGACATTGAGAGGTTGTTTCATCTCGCCGCCACTGACGGATTAGTGTGTCAGAGGCATGACTGGACAGCATTTCCTCTATCACTGACAGTGACAACGTATGCTCTGCTGCCACCACGGTCTCTTTTTCATCTCTGCTGTGGACCTGTTCAGTCTCAGCTTGAGGGTGGATGTGCCAGTTGAGTCCGGAAATTACCACTGTGTTGTCCTTGTCATCGGTGATGTCGATAGGCGTCAGGCTAGACTTTCCTCTGGATATAGGCCTAATAGTTCGATTCTTCCTCTGCTTGCCCTTAGTAGAAACCACCTTGTCCACTGGGCTTCTCCTTTGTCGGTTGCTCTCCAGTGGTTTAGGGCATTTGCGTTTTGGCCTGTGGGTTTGGGCATTCCTAGATTGCGCAGACTGTACTTGTCTGTTCCTTTCGCATCCTTTTGACCTGGAAACTCGGTTGTTATCAAACACTGGGCCTGCAAACATCTCATATATAACTGGTCCCTGATCAACCCCAATGTCAATTTCCCGGAACATGTCACTGTAAGTAATGGAGTCTATGGCCGACTTAGACCTTGGAGTACTCTGGATCTCTCCAGTCTTCATAGGTTGTCCGGCACTCTTCGGTTCCCTTTGCTCGATAGGTTTCTGACAAGGCTCACTTATTTTAGTTAGTGACTTTTTGTCATTGTTTATCTTTTTGCCACTTTGGCATGAAGGTTCTGTATTCCTTATTCGGAGAGAAGGCAAGTCTGTGCTTCTCTGACCAGTCTTTGTAGAAATTATCCTTGATTTCACTGTGGCCTCTCCACTGATGATGACCTCAGTAGGTTTTCTGACGTTTGCTAAGGAATGTGAAGGAACGGACAAAGTCCTCACATTTTTGGAGGATTTGCTGTTCCCCTGGATGTGTTCTTTATCTGCCAAGATGTTAAAAGACTGATTTGTTTTGTTTTGGACACTAGTGCTGCTTCTTTTCTTGATTATTTTGTTTTGCTTGGTAGCCTTGATCTTCTCCCGTGTAGGAAGGTTTAATTCACATAACGGGACTTCGACAGGAGAAGGAAGACGTTGATAGCTGGTGGTATTCACACCACTAGTCTTTTCATTGTTGTCATTTACATCCATGTCTTTGTTTCTATGTTTTTCAGGCGTAAAAGTGCATGTGGTAGTTGGCTTAGTTCTTGTGGTCTCCTTTATGAGACCCCCTGAGCACGTTGTCCGTTCTGCTGCCACAACCCCTTTTTCACAGTCCCTCTCAAACCATAAAGTGCTGTTAATGTCTTTAAAACTCAATAAATCAGGGGTAAGTCTGTGCCTGATCTCAATTGCTTTGTGAGGTGAGTCTACAGGCTGTAGATCAAAGTGCAGTCTTTCCTCTCCAGAAAGTTGTTTTGCTGTGGTGTCTCTTATGTCTCTCCCATTCTGATTGTCCTCTTCCTCCAGGTCGATGGAAGACTGGCTGCTGGTGGAGCTACAGCCGCTCTCCTCACTTCCTCCCCTGGGGCTGACCGTGGTCCTGCTGAGCCTCTCTCTCCTCAGCCTGGAGGTCATGGAGCTCAGAGGCAGCAGGCTGAGGGGCTTTAGGGGAGAATGGTGCTTCAGCCCAGGTAGCACTCCTCCAGCGCTATGCCTCCCCTCAATTGGGGCTAACAGCTTGGGGTTTCTGATGGGGCTTGGACGCAGGTCAGGAAAGGACCCCTGCAAAGAGGGTTTTGAAGATGGCAGAGGTGAATATCAGATTACAGAGGATTTTTCAAACCAAGGAAACGGTAAAACGGTAGTAACATTTGAGATGCAAATAAAGCACGATTGATTGACCTACCTTTGGACCATAGCTACTTTTCTCAGTTTCACCACACCCAAGTCCTGTAAGACAAAAACATGCCATGCTTTACCAATATAAAATAATTTGTAAATAATATCCTGAACAAAGAATACTTCCTCTTTGTAAGCCTACACCATTTTAAGCCTGGTGAGTGTTTGATATTATTATTATGGTACTACTGACTGTTCTGAATGTGTGCTCGTGCCTGGACATGAGAGCTTGAGTCCAGCACAGGCTCTGTCAGTGCCGGGGCCGACTGGCTTAGCTGGGCTCGGGGAGGTGCTGCAACCTCACGCCTCCCCCTGAGTCTGGGGGGAGCAGGCGGGAAGCGGGTGCCTCCTTTGGTCTTCAATATGCCCGCTGTAGAATCCGGTTTGCCCAAGTGTCTACCTCTGTACCACAGGCTGGGTAGAGACGAACCTTGACTAAGAAGAAAGAACAAATTAGATTGGAGAAGCATTTCTTAGAATGAGTTAATCATTTTCACAACGCAGTACTTGCACATTCTTATTGTGTCGACAAAAGTTAATAAAAATAATGGTCAGATTGTTTTGTTCCTCACAAAATGATCTACACTTGTCAACGAGGCTTAATTCTGTAGATTTGATCTCGAACCTGGCGTTGTAAGCTGATATCGTTAGTATTGAACACTCTGTCCTTCCCCTTCATGTTTACTGTAATTGTTCTGGGAGGACATTGGACAGAGGGCACAGCAGGCTAACACAAGCCAAGAAAGCTGATGCCGTGAATTGAGAACTTTTCAAAAGGGGTTTATTCTCCCAGGATCCCTTTTGGACCTCTTTCAGCAGTAAGAACCCAACTGACAATGGTCTGCTTCAGAGCGAAAAGTAGACTTTCCGCATGTTTCTCTGTCCTCCTCTGTTCTCTGTCGTGGAAGAATTGCATGCGCTTGACCAGCTGACTCCTGGCCTTGCCACACCATGTAATTGGACACCCTATTCTGTGATCATGTAAGAGTGAAAGGGAGGTGTGGAAAAGGGATTAGGGGCGTGGTAAGGACCAGCATAAGGTAGATGTGTTTGTTCATGTGCGGTAGTGTTTGTTGCAGGGATGCGTTGGTTTGCGTGAAGAGGTTTTAAATGCTTCTCGTTTGCCTGGTTGTTTGCCCAGTTGTTTCTATTGTGTTGTTGTCATTCTCATTAACATAGATTCTATATGCGTTTGATTACCTGCCACCCTTCCCCAGTTTCTGGTAGGCTTGTCTCGTGTCTCTCAGGGTATCCATGGTGCTCTGTAAGCCTAGAGACAGCCCCTTGTCTACAACTCACACACAAAACACAGCCGGAGGTAAGTACTTTCTACGCGCAGCAGGGAGACTACTGCTGCTGTTTATCAACAGTCTCAGACCAATGGCTAACGTCTTATAGCATTCAGTCTTACAACGTTTCCAGTGACTAATCAAATAACACTGTTATAAACTGAGTAGAATTTCACCAACATCACGATGACCAAATCAGACAAGGCAGTATCCCCGCATAATTACAAAAGTCATAACCAATTTACTATTTTTTGTACATACACCCCGTTACTACACACAGCCTCTTGTGAGGAAATTACATAAAGCATTTACAGTGAGAACAACATTAGAAACTATAGACCTGTTACCTGTTTCAGAGCCAGTTTGTCCGGTCTACCTCATCTCAGCCTACTCAGGTCATATGACCTAGAGGGGCTGTACATTTCTCTTTGTCTTGTTGTCTTACTGTCTCTTTCTCTGTTGGCCTGTCTCTCTGTCAGCCTGTCTCTTTCTCAGATTGCCTCTTTCAGTCTGTCTTGCTCTCAACCTCGATCCGTCTAACTATCTCTGCTGGCCTCTCTTTCTCACTTTAGTGCCTCTCTTTTTCATCACTTTTCTCTCTCTGACAGGAGTGAGGCAGGTTTCCAGGTGGGGGTCTATGGTCTTCGTGAGGGGAGTGATTTAGGACTATGACCCAATCAGCTTGGGGCCTGGCATGGCTGGCCTTTGTGGGATGGGTCCACCTCCCCCAGTTTATGGGAAAAGGGATGGGCTCTTACTGTTTGGGTGGACTTGAGCCTACAAGGCACGCAGACCAGAGACACAAGAGTCACTGTCCAAGATCACCCCGCCTACTGTTTGTAAACATGTCCAATAAGGAATGGAGGCACATGGCTTACCCTGACAGTTGTCTTCATGATGGTGTGATAAAGGGACACATTCGGAAGACTTCAGTGCATCCTACATAGAAGAAACACAGACAAGAATGAATTGTGGAAAGGTTAATTCCAGTGACGTTTGTGAAGAATCTAATGTTAATGTTGCTGCCGTTGCATGAGCTTTCTTACGATTTTTAATTGAGACCATCGGGAGGGTTGTTGTGTACAACTGACATTTCACTTGGAGGCCACAAGAAATTAGAGCTGCTTCTTTGATTAACAACACTTGGGGCGCTAAAATATTAAGTGTCTTTTTGTAGCTTCACATTAGCACCCGGTCTGTGGTGGCTGTTTGCCCCTGGTGTGGCCTCTGTCAACCATCTGCTCTTCCTCTATTCAATCAGTGGGTTCGGTTATTAGACGTCAGACATTAGCCAGCTGGGTTCCCTTCCTCAGTCTCACGTATGAAGTAGCTAAGAGTCAGCCTTTCAGAACACTGCCAACCGGCCAATTACAATAATGTAATATTCAGGCTCCATTGTTTTAGGGAAGGAGCCAGTATTGGATGAAGAGGCTTGATTGATTTCTGGTATTACGGTTGTAGAGAATTGTTACAAATATTATTCCTACAAAACTCATGAATGGAATGGTAAATGACAAGTTTTGGAAAACAAGAAGGTGCCCTGAACAATGATACATGCTCCTCCCACACCTAACAAACAAGGTTCACTTTCATAGAAGACTTCCTCCGGTTGTTGTAATGTTTTCAATTTTAGTCCAATACATATTTTACATCAGATGTAGTTTATGTTAGCAGAACAAAATCCCACCAAGATATGATTCCTACTCCCCACTAGTGAACAGACTTGTACATTTATTACCTGACTGCAGGATAGAACATTCACTTACCTCTATGCTGGCCGCAGACTGAATGAGGAAGCCGGGGGTCAGAGAGGTAGAGGGGCTTGGAAAGGTCACTTGCAATTCATCATCAAGGTGAAAGAACCGCAGGTCCAGGGTCACTGTTGACCAGGCAGAATAAGACGGATGTGACTATAAAAATGAACCAAGTCCCTCTCACGCACACACACAAACACCAAGCCTATCAGGAATTTACCAGCATTACCCATGATGGCTGGCTTTGACCAATCCTCCGAGCTCAGGAAAACATTTGATTATGCATGATGTGCAAACTACATTCACTGATCAATATGAATTAAGTCGAAACTGTACTGCATTTAAGTGTGGATACGTTAGCCAAATGTTTTTTTTTTTTAAGAAATGTTTGATAGGTGACGTGTAAATCACCTGAGGACTAAAAGGTCATGGGAATGCAGGTGACAAATCATCTATAGCAAAATATTTCCAGACAATGTCTTTTTTAAGACTAAATCAGTGTCGAGAAAACCTATAGAATATATCAAACCATGTTGTTCGTAATAGTTACATCAAGGGGTGTAGCACAAAATTCTGAGCCCTGTACATAGGTGGTCTCTGAGGGCCCCTTCCCTCTTTATTGAAGATTCAAACAATTTCGAGGGCCCCTACGCACGTTAGGGCCCTACAGTTCTTCTCAAAAGTTTGCATACCCTTGGAGAATTGGTAATATATGTACCATTTGTAAAGAAAACATGAGTGAGCAGGCAAAACACGTCTTTTATTTTTTATGGGATTCATATTCAACTCTAGGTCATATCAGAATGGCACAATCATAAAACAAAACATGGCAACAAAGAAAAAAATGAAGTGACCCCTGTTCAAAAGTCTGCATACCCTTAGTTCTTAATACTGTGTATTGCCCCCTTTAGCATCAATGACAGCGTGAAGTCACGCTGGCGAAATGCCTCCAGGTCATGCAAAGTCTTTGGTCGTCCTGCTTGAACCGCATGTTTGAGATCTCCCCAGAGTGGCTCGATGATAAGGTCAGGAGACTGTGATGGCCACTCCAGAACCTTCACCTTTTTCTGCTGTAACCACTGGAGGGTCAACTTGGCCTTGTGTTTAGGGTCATTGTCGTGCTGTAAAGTCCAAGAGCGTCCCATGCGCAGCTTTTGTGCAGAAGAATCCAAATTGTCTGTCAGTATTTTCTGTTAACATGCTGCATTCATCTTGCCATCAATTTTCACAAGATTCCCTGTGCCTTTAGAGCTCACACAACCCAAAACATCAGTGAGCCACCACCATGCTTCACAGCGGGGATGGTATTCTGTTCACTATAGGCCTTACTGACCCCTCTCCAAACATAGCGCTTATGTTTGTGATTTTGGTCTTGTCACTCCAAATTAGTGTGCCAGAAGCTGTGAGGTGTGTCAAGGTGTTGTCGGGCATATTGTAACCAGGCTTTTTTGTGGCATTGGCGCAGTAAGGCTTCTTTCTGGAAACTTGACCATGCAGCTTATTTTTGTTCGTGTCGTCGTATTGTGCTCCTTGAAACAACCACACCGTATTTTTCCAGAGCAGCCTGTATTTCTCCTGAGGTTATATGTGGGTTTTTCTTTGTATCCCGAACAATTCTTCTGGCAGTTTTGGCTGAAATCTTTCTTGGTCTACCTGACCTTGGCTTAGTATCAAGAGATCCCTGAATTTTCCAATTCTTAATAAGTGATTGAACAGCACTGACTGGCATTTGCAAGGCTTTGGATATCTTTTTATATCCTTTTCCATCTTTATAAACTTCCATTACCTTGTTACGCAGGTCTTATGGCAGTTCTTTTCTGCTCCCCATGGCTCAGTATCTAGCCTGCTCAGTACATCCATGTGAGAGCTAGCAGACTCATTGACTGTTTATACACAGACACTAATTGCAATTTAAAAAGCCACAGGTGTGGGAAATTCACCTTTAATTGCCATTTTCACCTGTGTGTGTCACCTTGTATGTCTGTAACAAGGCCAAACATTCAAGGGTATGTAAACTTTTGATCAGGGCCATTTGGGTGTTTTCTGTTATCATTATGATTTTAAAAGTAGCCAAACAACTATGTGATAATAAATGGCTTCATATGATCACTATCCTTAAATAAAGGATATGATCTGTCATATTTTCAAAATGAATGCCAACATGTCACAATTTCTGCCAGGGTATGCAAACTTATGAGCACAACTGTATGTACTTGGTACCCCTTCCCACCCCCCAGCCTGACGCCACTGGTTACATCATTGTCACGTTGTAAAGTCATGTTATACCTGGCTGTCTGAGGGACTCAACCATCATTATTATGAACTGGTCTTTGATGGGGCTCTGGATCGGAGCAGAATAGCCATTGACATCACGTGCCCCCAGGTCACTGTTAAAAGAGAGGGGGAATAATTAACACATAGTATAGTGTGGGAGACAGCGTATGTACTACTACATAAAAATGATAACAGTAAAAACCAGAGGAAAGGTGAAATAGTATTTGTTAGTTAGTGTGGAAAGTGGAACTTGCTCAGCGCCCAGTATTTTTGGAACACCGTCCTGTTCACCAAAAGGGTCCACTCTTATAATCATGTGGTTGTGGAATTCTAGGTGAAGCAGGAAGACTGGCATTGAAATGTTCAGTTAATGTTCAACTGTTAACTGTGTTTGATCGGTAGGGTTGTTGGCGCCAGGCTCTGCAGTTCCAGTATTTCAGAAACAATTGCCCTCCGTGGCTTCTTGCACATAACACTGTCTAGAGTTTCAAGAGAATTCTGCGGTTAATAAAAAAACATTCAGTCAGCATCACTCCTGTTAATGAGAACGGATGAAAGAGAATGGTGAGAATCGTGCAAACTAGCATGCGGGCCATGAACAGGTGAATAACAGTAAAGAACAGCAGTGGTGTTAAGGAAGGCATCTCGGAACACAACTCATCAGTCCTTGTCACGGATAGGCTACTGGAGACCAAACTGTGTTCCACGCCGATCTGTTATGACAATGTAATGTGAATGCTGTAATAACAAAGGCACTGTTGTCATTGCAGGACGTTTCCTTACGCAGCGAGAGCCAGCAGTTCCCCGACCACCTCTACAGGTCTGTATTCCCATGGCAACCGGTTGTCCGGCCCTTCAAAAAGGTCAGCATCCCTCACAGCCAGCATTAGAGGGGTCAGCCTGTTTCTGTTCTGGGTGTTCACATCTACCAGGTCTGTCTGAGCCTGCAATAGTCACGGACAGAGACATCGGATAAGCACCGGTGCTGGTGATTATACACTTGTAGTTTTCACAGAGCTAAATACCACATATCCTACACGATAAAAGATACGTTGCTAAATGCAGTACAGCCGAACAAGGTCATTGTGAAATGAGAAATGCCCTGGGATTTGATCAGACAGTGTGGAACGTCCTCTGGTGCTGTGGCTACATCCACTGTACTGTCCTTTGTGCTCACCTACACTCTGTGGCCAAACCCATTGTTAGACAAGCACCTGACTTTGTGTATCACATTTCCAGTGACACACTGTGAAGGGCCTTGCAAGTGGCATCGAAAGCTGTCGTAGAGCAGGTTAAACGTGCTGGCGGGAGGGAGGCTCTTACCAGGAGATGCTGCAGGGCGTGGAGGTCTCCCAACCAGACAGCCTGGAGGAGCTGCGTCCGGTGGGGCGGAGGCCTGAACATAGCTGATAACAACACCTCCTGGAGGACAGGAGGACTCTCATGCGGCGCTGTCTGGTTGGTGTGGTTGCACGGAGTCACATCGGCTCCTTTTCTCAGAAGGAAGTGAATAACCTGATAATGAAATGGCCATTAACATCGGAACGTGTAGCTGCCTACGCCAACACCAAGCCCACAAACAGTCTGTCCAAAGAATGATGGTGGGTTGAATACCGATCATGTCCCCTTGTGACATGTCACGTGTGACCTCGTGTTTTGTTATTGTGAGGAAAAGAATTACAAATGACCAGTAATGTTTATGTCCTACTGAGCAATAGATCAACTAACCGTGAACCTTATGGCTGTCAACACCTGTGTATTGTCCACATTCCAACAGTGAATTTAGCTCTTTTCTATTATTTTTACTATTAAAAATATTGAAATTCAAGGTAGTGAGACTGGCACTGTGCTCTAAGTCACTGCCTCAGTATAGCTACATAAAAACTGTATAAAGGAGGTGTGGCCAGAATGGCTTGCGGGAGATTTTAGTATTTATGTTTTTTGTGTTTATTTTGGAAAAAATATTTCAACAACTGCCCTTTTTCTGGTCCACAACTTGCTTTTCATGAAACTGGATCAATACAAATATTTTCTGCAGTTTATCCACTCACAAAATATTTATAGGCTTATTTATTAACAGCACAAATACTAAATACATCTTAGCAGTTCAATATATGGGTCTCTTTAGCTTATATACCAGACAGTCCTCCCATTGAATCCGGTAAAATAATCCTCTCCTGAACCTGAAAGCGCATACCTGTCTTTTTTGTGTTTATTTGGGAAGAAATATTTCAACAACTGCCCTTTTTCTGGTCCACAACTTGCTTTTCATGAAACTGGATCAATACGAATATTTTCTGCAGTTTATCCACTCACAAAATATTTATAGGCTTATTTACTAACAGCACAAATACTAAATACATCTTAGTAGTTCAATATATGGGTCTCTTTAGCTTATATACCAGACAGTCCTCCCATTGAATCCGGTAAAATAATCCTCTCCTGAACCTGACAGCGCATACCTCAGTCAAACCCCACTGGCAGGCAGTGATAAGGGGAGTACATCCCTCTTCATTGTGGGGAACATCCACCTCCTCCCAAGGACATCCTCCCACCTGTTCCAGGTCTCCCTCCTCCAGCTCCCCCCTCAGCACCTCCACACCAGCTCCCAGGCCTCTCGTATCACTCCTCTCCATTCTTTCCATTGTCCACCAGGGTCCTCCTGCCAGGTTGGATTGAATGTGAGCCATAAGGATGAGTCCAGAGATAACAGGGAGAGTTATTTTGCTTTGTAGCTTGCTATATACCGCTCCTCTCAGTTTGTTTTGCCTCAGTAGGCTGATCTGTGTCTCTGTTATGGTCTTTGCTGTGCCAACATTTGGTATGTGGGTTCTCTTCTTTCAAGATATAATCTGTCCCTCCAGGTGGGGTGTGGGACATGGCTGTCTATATATTTGGCCTGTATATGATGTATACAGTACATGTTATTTTACTCATGGTGTGAATAAGACAATGAAACCGAATAAAACCACAAGCCTGCCTGGCATGATAATACTCCAAATATTGGTCTTGGGAACATTGACCAGCATGGTTGTAGTCAATTAATGATTGACAGCTACATAAAACCACTCCACATTAAAGCCATTTTGCAATTTTAAAAAAATATATATAATTACTTTCCACATCAGCATTCCATAAAAATCAGTATGACTTGTATAAGTCTGAATGTAAAAATATGTATATTTTACTCACCACTATTCTTTGTCTCTGAGTCTGAAATATTTTCTTCCATCCTATGTTTACTTTTCATGCTTCACATTTACTCCAGTGTTCTCTTGACCAACATAATTATATACATTTCCATTATGTTTGCGTCTTGTTTAAATGGCTTCTTCAGTTTGTATGTCAACTCTGGTTTCATGTGCAGGGTTCTTCGCCTCCCCTCCTGAGCAGCTCTGCGTTTACACTATGTTACCAAGGAGATGTTACCAGGCAGACCAGGAGTGAATTAAAGGCCAGTCTGAATAGTGTTGTCAAACAAAACAAGGATCACTGTGTGTATTTCTACAATTAGCAGTGCAAGATCTGTAAAATGTAACTTTTCCCTGTATGTACTCGGCACTAGATGAGACTGGCCTCAAAACTGTTCGTTATCTTTCACCACATCATTGACATCTCACACTGAAGTTTATTGATCCTGTATTTCACAAGTAGCAGCGATAAAGTGCTGCTTTGTCTTCAAAATAAAGCCAGTAATAAATGGCACTCAATAGACAGGGCTTCATTCACTTGCCTGTCAGTATCTAATTTCCATTTAATGTATAGCGTCAAATTACCTTTTAATCTGAAGAGAGTCAAGACTGATATGTCAGGTTATTTGTTTCAAAAACATGCACATACATCTTTAAGACTGAGTTCCCCACAAAGTTTCTTCAAATCTGGTTATTCAGAAAATTCTAATTTTCTAAAATCTATTGGAATTCATTTTCTGTACTGGAAGGTGTTTCTATTGCATCCGACATTTAAAGTCACAGGGAGAACCTGGACATTGTCAAGGATGTCACCGCACAATGCCAGTGATGTTCCAAAGTAATTCATTATTTCAACACTCAAGTCTTCCTATGAATATCTGAGAGGCGAAACATTGTATTTTATAATAAATCGCCTGAGAGCATTTCACAAAGGGGAAAATACATTACTATTTATCTTCGGTCGGGGGCTCCCAAATGGTCAGGGGCCCCTAAGCAACCTCTTATGTCGCTTATGCCTAGAACCGGTCCTGAGGTCAATAATAGTATTTCTCAGCATTCAACAGTATTTCAAGGTAAGGAGTAATCAGTTGTGGATTTAAGGTGTTTTGAAGATCAAGGAGTCTACAGAACACAGTACCTTGTCCCAGCTGATGTATCTCTTACCTTCTGTACAGTATGTTATGAGAGAGACAGGACAAACCTCTCCTGATCCAGAAAGACCTCAACATCTATGGTGTATCCAGGCTGGTTGATTAGTAGTTGAGCCTAGTAGAGTAGTAGATCTTTCCTCTCAAGTAGATCTTTCCTCTAAGCCACAGCTTTGAATATGTGCTCTGAACGAAACCTCATCTCGAGGCAGAACTCCATTAAGATGCTTGTGAGGATAGGCTCTGCTTTCTGTACTTGGCCTGGTAACTGTTTTTCCATGGCTGTTATGAACTCTATTACGCAGACCCAAATCACCTCATCTTGGAATCATCTGAATAATCAAGGGGCCTGTGTGCTCAGCTTGACAGTCAGTGCCGGCCTCTGGTGTAACACCATCAGGTAGTGTGGAGGGTGAAACTGATGCTGCTGACTGTCTGTTGGCCTTTCTGTGTCTATGCAGTGTTGGCATGAGATCTATGCACATATGTAGCTCATTGATTAGTAGTGCATGGCAGGTGTACACACAAGCAATTCAAATTGAGTTAAAGATGCTAATACTTAAGGTGTCAAGAACCTGAGTGATAACCTCTGACCTTCTGTCCAGGTTGTAGGCCACCTCTCCAAGATGAGTAGTGTAGGATTTTATTGTTTGTTCTGAAGAGATTTGTTTTAGAGCTTTGAGAGTTGGCACCAAACTTAACACACACTCCCTTTAAAGTTGCCAAATCCTCCAGTAGATCCTTAAGCTTAAAAATGGATGTGACATAAATTGGCTCCATGGGAGATCAGGAAGGAAGCCTCTGCTCTAGAAAAAGAATATCAAGACATGACTGATGTTTACCAGCCAACACCTGGGTAAAGGCCAAAACTACTGGAACACTGTAGATAGATGAGTTATAGGTTAGAGGAACTCATACCAACTGTAAAATATGGAGGTGGTGGCATTATGGTTTGGGGCAGCTTTGCTACTTCAGGGTCAGGTCAACTTGCCATCAGTGTATCTAAGAATTATCGAGGAGTCAAACCTGTCAAAAAGCTGAAGCTGAACCGAACATGGATCTTGGAACAAGACAATGATCGAAAAAAAGACAAGCAAAGCTACAACAGAATGGCTCAAAAAAGAAAAGGAGGGTTATAGAATGGCTGAGTCAAAGCCCAGATCTCAATCCTATCAAAATGCTGTGGGGAATGTAAAGTGGGTCATGCATGCAAGACAGCCCTCAAACATGACACAGTTGAAGTATCTTTTATGAACTATCTTTTTATATATGCCTGTAGTTTTGATTGGAGACAACAGCTAGGAGCCAATCTTGGTTTTGTGGTAAAAATCTTTTGTGATATTTTCTGTAAGGTTACTTTTTGCTGCCATCTGCTGGTAATACTTCATTGAAAATGTGACTTTATCCATGAAGGCATTTCATGTTTCCATCTTACGTCATCATATTGTTTCATCTTAAGTATGAAATAAATGACAACATATACATATTTATTTATTGACAACATAAAGACTGATGTTTATTCTAAGAGAATTTGCAACTAGTAAGTTTTATTTGCTTCTTGCCTCACTACTACTTTCAGTGCTTGTTTATAATGTAAATGGTAAATGTACTTTAGCACTTCACGTTGATGAGCATAAGAAATTCAGAAATATTAATAAAAATAATTGAAAACAAATGTTTCCAATGAAGGTAACCAGTGGGTTTGATTCAAACTCTGCAGTAAAATATGTGCACCAGGGGCAGCAACTTAGACTCATTCTAAGACAAAGGTTTGTATTTTTAAAACTATTTCTAATCTTTCCAATTGTATTTGTTTTACATATTCAGGAACCTGTGAGCCTTATGAGCAGCGCAACTGAGGCCATCTCCATGTTAAATTGGTAAATTACAGTACAACAAAAGAGAATATTTGTCAAGTTTGAATGCTAAGTCAAATTGAGTTTTGGCTTCTGCATTTAACCCCATCCTTCTGAATTTGAGAGGTGCAGGGGGTTGCAGAGATGAGTGCCACGGACAGAAGAACTAGGCCACCTGCCTTTGGACATTCCTACCCCATGACCCAGTTGGACTTGTGATGGGTAAACAAATATAAAGCAGTGTTTTAATATCAATGACTCCAAACGTTTTTTTCTTTCAATACCACCACTTAAATTTTGGTCAGCCCGGAGTACCCCTGAAGTATTCCCTCACGTGCATTTTACCAGTAAGCATATGGTCTCATAAGTCTTCTCAAGTATCCCATGTGAAAATGCAATGAATCCCAAGGGTCCTAGTACCCCTGGTTGGGAACCACCGATTTATGAATCCAACGACTTTTTAACTAAATCAAAAGCGCGGATGGCTTCCACGTTCATACTCCCACTACTTTTCTTCTTATGGTCTCTTTTACCCATCTCCGTGGTTATTTGATCAAACTTGCTTACGTCATTATTGCGGAAGCGACTCGGAAGACGCAGCCCATAATGCAACTATCAGAAAAAGTATAAACAGACGTTCATGATGGCGGCTGATAGTGACGTGAGTACTGGACGTGTGTACAGTCAATAAAGTAGCTAAACACTGCAAGAAAAACATGCTTCAAAAATGTATGATTTTAACATTCATTTAGATTTTCGTTTCCGTTGCAGCCGGAGTCCGAGGTCTTCGAGATCACAGATTTCACCACTGCGTCCGAGTGGGAGAGGTAGATCTGTGGCAGGCTAGCTAGCCATAACAGCAGTTGTTAATCATCATCAGGCTCAGACAAGATACAGTTAGTTTGTAGGATAATTGGATTAGAAGCTATTCATGTCTGGCTAATTATATTTCGTTTGCTCCAACCATAAGATTAGCTGTGTTAAGGCAGACCACATCTCTTGATTGTGCTGTCAGTTGCATTGCTGGATCGACTAACTTGGTTTGCATATCATTCTGTTGACATTACTAGCTTTCCTAAATTCCTAGGGTTAGCTAGCGTTAGCTGTCCTGACATATCGACATCAGGATTTTTACATCCGTCTTTACCAATGTTGACTGCTGACTAGTTTGCTTGTAGCTGAGTACACTGCAAACTCTTCGTTTGATCTCGTATACTTTCATCAAGTAAATTGATGAAATAATGTAGGCTAATCTCCTTGTCAGTGGTACTTATAACAATGAGTTAGTTAATGAAATTGTGTTATTAGAAATATACAAGGAACACTGTTCTCTTTCGATGACAATTGAAGCTTTACACATAACCTTATGACCGTGCTTCAAAAACGTCCACGGCACTCTTCTCCGATGATAATAATAATAATACATTGAACTTATATAGCGCTTTTCTGGGACCCAAATACGCTTTCCATCTGGATTATGATTTTAAAAAAAGCCTTTATTCACGTTTAGTAAAATGCAGAATGCGCATTGGACAAATTTAGTTTGTCCAACTATATTTGTCCAATGAATGCGCATTGGACAAAAATACTGTGCTAGCATAATATGCTATAATAATATGCATAATAGCATAATTTGAAAATCTCGTCAGTCACATTGAATTATTGGCTAGATGTGTTGGTTTGCATTGGATTACTTTTTGAATTTCCCGATAGGATAGTTAGCTGTCAGTCAGGTGTTAGAATTACAAAAGCTGGGAACCGTCCCTATTAATGTTGCCAACTGAAACTAGTACTTGGTTCTAAGGACAGTGTTATAAATTGCAGTGTGTGGGTGTGAGTACTGTCTGTTGTTTGCTAGGTTTGTGTCCAGAGTGGAAGAGGTGCTCAACGACTGGAAGCTAATTGGGAACAATGCAAGCAAACCTCCAGAGAAGGTAACATCAAAACATCCCTCAATGGTTTTATCATACCTGATTGTTATGTCACTGCTGCCACACATTAATATGCAGCCTGGCTAAATTATTTCTTGGATCTCCTGATTGTTCTCCTTATCCAGGGTGAATACACCACTGGTACCTGGGAGGAGAAGACCCAGGATATCAACTTTGCTGATTTTAAATTCTCTGTAACGCACCACTACCACAAGCAAGAATCTGAGGAGGGAGAGGGGAAGGAGCAACCTGAGGAGGGTACAGTGCTGCTGAAGCTTTTATTAGTAGTCCAGTTTATCTTACCTGTCTTATGGCAGTACTATATTAGCTAACCCTTTTGTCTGGACTGCACTCTATTTATAGAAAGAATAGTAATATATGTTATTAACCGGGTTCCACTCTTCTATCTAAGAAAATGTATTTTTACTGTCTAATTGCGTTGATGACTTGTTTATAATTGCAGTTAGACTCCTTTTGGATTTGTGGTGAAGGGCCAATATGCTTTGGCTAAGGGCTTTATTCAGGCACACTGTGTTTCATCCTGTCTTATAACAGCAGTTAGCTGTGGTATATTGGCTATAAACACCCATTTGTGCCGTATTGCTTGTGTTATTATGGGAAAATGGGGGAATACCGGGAATATTAAGTCTCGACTGCTCTTTCTTCAGATGCCTTCCCCACAGCCATGCAGGACCTGCTCTGTATGAACAATGACTTCCCTCCCAGAGCCCACTGCCTTGTCAGATGGTGAGTTGAGTACTCTAGGTCTTTTAGCCTCCTTTTGTGTATTATATATACGGATGTTGATATACAGTGAAGTATTCAGACCCCTTCGTATTCTCCACCTTTTGTTCTATTTCAGACTGAATTTCTAATTATAAATGATATTTCTAATATAAATATAAATTGTAATTATAAATTAAATAAGTTTCTTTGCTAAGTGAACAAAACTTTTTTGACATGGGCCCCATTTATTGAAAATAAAGATCAGTAACATCTCATGAACGTAAGTATTGTGACCCTTTATTTTGTACTTTTTAGAAGTGCCTTTGGGAGTGATTACTGCTTCGAGTCTTCTTGGGTCTGCCTCTACTGCTTTTGCACACATGGATTTGTGTAGTTCCTTCTATTCTTCCTTATAGATTCTGTCAAGTGCTATTTGATTGGATGGGGATGTTGGTGAACTGCTATCTTCAGGTCTTCCAGCAGATTGGTTCAATGGGTTTCACATCTGGGCTTTGGCTGAACCAGTCAAGGACATTCACAGACTAATACCGAAGCCACTCCTGCATTGTCCTGGCTGTATGCTTTGGGTAGTTGTGGTGTTGAAAGGTGAATCTTCACCCCAGTCTGAGGTCCTGTGCGTTCTGGATCATGTTTTCTTAAAGGACCACCCTGTACTTTGCTGTGTTCAGCCTTCTGTCAATCCTGACAAGCATTCAGGTCTAATAGTTTGATTTTGGTCTCATCAGACCAAATAATTCCTTATGCTCACAAGAGGCATGTCATAGGCCTTTTAATTAGGAGTTGTTTCCCTCTAGACACTACCATAAAGACCTGATTGATGTACTGCAGAACATATGGTTGTCTTCTGGCAGGTTCTACCATCTCTGCAGAGAAACTATGTTAGAGTTGTCGTTAGGTTTTTGTTCATTTCTCTGACCAAGGCCATCTTGCTTGGTAACTACGTTTTGGTCAGACAGCCAAGTCTTGGAAGCGCCTTCGTGGTCCAAACGTATTCCATTTCACAGCAGTTGGAGCCCACTTTGCTCCTGGATACTTTTTAAATGCTTTAACACTTCTTTTATAACCGGAATAGGAAATGCCTGCAAACACGCAAATTAAGAGAAAGAAGGTTGTGGACCTTCATTAACCATAAACCTAACCCTATAAAAACATCTCCACTATAAGGGATTTTTTTTTTTTTTTAAAGTAAAACAACTGGAGCTGTGACGAACCTGCCTGAAAGTGGACATGTGTATTTTACCCCCCTGTACACTGAGGAGGATGGTGCAATTGTAGTAGGAGAATTGCAGATGTTGGTTACTTCTTGGGGTTACCAAGTCTCCAAAACTATGATTTTTCCTCTACCTCCATGCTAACAAGGTATCTGGAAGGGGTGTCAGAAACCACAAACATTAGCACCTCCAGTTTTCAAAATGTCATTGGAACTTTGGTTGTAGCCAGGTTTTATGGTTTGATAGGGCTACAATTGAGCTGATGAGACTAAAATTGAGAAGGTTTGACAAGCTCATAAACAACAATGCATTTTTTTCACAGCCTTTTTGTTCATATTTACCTAGGATGACAGTAAGTCTGGAGCGCACTGTACATCTGTAGTTTATTTTATCAAGAACAAGCATTTATTTATTTATTTACAATAACGGGTTTACACAATAAACATAAAACACCTCTGTTCAAGCAACGCACAAGTTGAGGGACTTCTGTAGTTAGCTACCACCCCTGAAAATAGAGTTAGCTGTATAAAAAATGCTGGGCTGTGGAAGTAGGGGAGTTCAGCTCCTTATGACTCCCACTTAATTTCACCCCTTATTATTTAAATTTTATCTTCCTTCCCTACACTGCTTTTTCATACTTTAATTAGAAATAACCCAAAATTCTGGGTAAGAGATCACCCAATCTGGCATCGCTGCTGCTGTACTGCATTGCCTGCCCTCTCACTGTGGCATGTGTCAGCTATGGATAGAAGAAAAATAACATAAGACACTTATTAGTAATCACAAACGGAAACCATTTTATCTAAGCAAAACTTCCAGTATTGCTCTAAATTTATTAAGTGGAATAAGGCTTTCAAACCTGATCTCATGTTGTAGCTTAATAAAAGATAATGGAAGGCAGTTTTACCAATTTCAGAAGCTATTCTTGGTATTTAGGTATTAACCAGTACTCTGTACTTGTACTTTATTTGTTTTAACTAATTTACCTCATTAGCAGTTTTGACATTTATAACTACTAATGATATCATAACATCTGACTGATTAAAAAAATATCTTGATAATTGGGTGATTATCTGGAAATATCTTGATAAGTGTCCTATCCGTGTTTGCAGGTATGGCGTGCGTGAGTTTGTGGTCATCTCCCCTGGGACCAACTGTGAAGCGGTCATCAGTGAGTCCAAGTGCAACCTGCTGCTCAGCTCAATCTCCATCTCTCTGGCCAACACCGGCTGGTAAGTGACAGTAGCTTCGAGCAACAATCATTGTATTCCTGTCTCCTTGGGACTGTACTGCCACAGTTTCACTGGTATGCCGCAACAAGAGCCTATCTTCTGTTGTTAAATCAAGTTAATAATTGTTACCGAATTTGGTTTGGTTAATAAAAGAAGCGCTGAGAAGGCCAATACAATCACTTCATAGTCATGAATCAACGCACTGAGGGGAAACTATGTTAGTCCTCGCTCATTCACACAGCTAGCAACACCCCCTTTGTGTGTCTTACTGTATAATGTCACAAGCCGTGTTTTAAAATGGCAACACTGTGGGCGGCGAGTACAGCTCTTTGGCATCATATTGCGGTAGGTCAGCTGGTATCCATGGCAACGCCGCCCTGGATGGGAGATGGTGTAGCTGCTCTGTGGTAGCAGCAAGGTCACCTGGCCTCCCACTGTTGTCGCTGGCTGGTTACTGTATGGCAGAGGGACACCGATAACACGGAGTAAGAGGAAGAGCAAGCATGCAGTGGAACATCAAGTTCCCTTGTTCTATTACTAATGCATTAAGCATCCGTTTGCCATCTTTTTGTCAGTTTTAATACTTTTTTTATGACAATGTTGAATAGAGCAATATTCAACAGCTTTATCAGTCCTTATTCATACCCTGCAGTGCTTACTCATTCAATCCAGTAGGTGGCGTACATTTTGTCTGTAGTTCCGCTGCCATGCAGCAGGTGCTGCTGTGTTACTGTGGTACAACAGGGATGTGGAGGTAGTTACAGGATTTCTGTGTGTGGTTGCTCTTCCACATTGATGTCAGAGATGTCTAAAGTAAAAGGGATCACTTCAGAATCAAAGTTCTGATGAAGGATCATCTGTTTTGCCGCTCCACATCTATTTCTCAATTCCTAACAAATGGGAAAGATGAGGAAACCCTAAACTGATTAAAAGAGGTCCTTGACTGTCTTATGCGTTTGGAGTTGATGCATATAGGTGGATCTGATGGCACAGGGCATGAACTAATCTTGACTCAGTCATGAACAAAGAATAGCTACAGGGTTTTGGTGTTTAGCTGCTCTCCCACACAACATCTGAAAGAATTTGAGTATAAAGTGCCTTTGGAAGTATAAATTTGAGTATAAAGCATCTACAGTGCCTTTGGAAAGTGTTAAGACCCCTTCACCTTAACGTTTTGCTGTGTTATAGAGTACACTTATAATTGATTTTATATATTTTTGCCCTCAATCTACCCACGATACAATTTAATTGCAAAGCTAAAATAAGTTTTTATAAATTTGTGCCAAATTATTGAAAGTGAAAAAACTCAAATAGCTCATATAGGCCCCTACATAAGTATTCAGGGCTTTTGCCATGATAATTCTTGTTGAGCCTATCCTGTGTCTTTTGATCATCCTTAAGATGTTTCTAGAACTTGATTGAAGTACACATGTGGAATATTCAACTGATTGGACATGATGTACAAAGGCACACACCTGTCTATTTGAGGACCCATACTTTACGGTACATTTAGAGCAAAACCCAAGCCATTAAGTGCAAGGAACTTGTGACAAGGCATAGATCTGGGGAAGGTTATAAAAAAGTTGCTAAAGCATTGAAAGTTCCCAAGAGCACAGAGTGCTCCATCACTGTGAAATTAAAGAATCCTGGCACCACCAAGACTCTTCCTAGAGCTCGTTTTCCAACCAAACTAAGTAACCTGGCATGATGAGCCTTGGTCAGAGCTGTAGGGAAGGGAGAACCTGCCAGAAGGACAACCTTCTCGGCAGCACTCCATCAATCTAGCCTTTATAGTGAAGTGGCTAGATGGAAGCCACTCCTGAGTAAACGGCCTATGACATGTTGCCTGAAAGACTTTGAGACAATGAGGAAAAAGATGATCTGGCCTGATGACCAAAATCAAACTATTAGACCTGAATGTCAAGCACTAAGTCCGACGAAAACAAGGAGTCATTCATCATGTGCCTAATACCATCCCTACGGTGATTAATGGTGGTGGGCACGTCATGCTTTGGGGATGCTTCTCAACAGCAGGGACTGGGAGACTGGTCTGGATTGAGGTAAGGATGAATGGAACAAATTACAGAGTGATTCTTAAAGAAAACCTGAACCAGAGGGCACAGGACCTCAAAATGGCACAAATGAATAAAAACATCCTTTTGTCGTTATGGGGTGTTGTGTGTAGATGATGGCAAAACAATAAGAAAATAATGAATTCAGTCAATTACACAGCAAAATATACAGTAGTATATTTTTAACATTGTCTGTCCTCGTTGATGCCTCGCAGCCAGGTACCTATGTTTGTCCAGATCCAGCAGAAGTGGAGGAAGATGTATCATGGGGAATGCCAGGGCCCAGGGGTGCGTACGGACTTTGAGATGGTCCACCTCCGCAAGGTCCCCAGCCAGTACAACCACCTCTCTGGCCTGCTGGACATCTTCAAGTCTAAGATAGTGAGTATGGAACAACCAGGTCCAATCAGTTTGCCTGACATTAACCTATTCACGTTTTTAACACCACCCTGAAATGACTGTTGGTTTAGTTTCCCAAAATGGATAGTTATAGTGTTGGACTACGATGCACTTTCAGTTGAGAATGCCGACTCAGGCTTTATCTTTTCCCAGGCACCAGCCATTACTTTTCAATTCCATGAAAGGTATGATGGATAGCACACGATATGGTATAACATTGTCTCTTCCTCATGTCTTTCTTCCATTGCACTCCAGGGCTGTCCCCTGACTCCTTTGCCTCCCATCAACATCGCTATCCGCTTCACATATGTCCTGCAGGACTGGCAGCAATATTCCTGGCCTCAACAACCCCCTGGTACAACAAAAACACAAACACACAGCCCACTAAACAAGAAAACATGTGTCTAGTTATTAGTGATACTGACCCCGGCGCACATACTGTACCATAGTCTATGTGGATTTGAATCCAGCCAATTTGCCCAGTCACACACCTACCATACCTGTCTGCTCTTATAAAACCGTATCTGTTCAGCAAAAGCACAAAGTATGAAACGGGAAGGAGCTACAGAAGGAGGATATTAAATCAAAAGCATAAACGGTGCAAGGCCTATATAGGCTAGCCCACAGGGTATGTTGGAAGCTTTGGTCTTTCAACGCCTCTGTGCGCATTTCCAACTGTTTAGGATACCGATATAATCCACTCGCCCTCTCTTTTCATCAAATTCAATAGTTGATAAATCCTCCCACAGTTATGTTAAGTGCTGCTCTCCGGGGTATATTTTTGTGTTGTTAAAAGATGCTGCAATCTTTGAGTGGTGCAGGGAAGGCAGTTTAAGGTAGGAGGTCGGAGAGCTTTTTCAACTGCGCACAAACGGACACAGTTACTGCTTCTCTTGAATGGGACCTAAGAGGAATAGTAGTGGGTCGAGGATGGTCCATTTGAAGTTTTATTATGAGACCAGAGTATATTTGAATCCTTATTTTTCGTGGTTATGAATTTGTCTGCCTTCTAGCTGTTGATTATGATGAAGTATATGGAGTCTTTAGAGTTTTGGTTCTTCGTTCTGCTTGAAAGGATGGAGTTTTAAATTAAAGTGTTTTTTTTTTTTTTTGTTGCCTGAAGACTTCGACACTCTTCTCGGAGGTGAGGTGGGAGGGGTGGAGTTCGGGAAGCTGCCATTCGGCGCGTGTGAGGATCCAATCAGGTAGGACTGATGGTATTGTAGCCATGACGACAAGAAAACCCATGCTTGGTTTAACGATTTACCTCACTGGTCACACCTATTTTTTATGTCATTGCAAGTTTTTAATTGATTTGTGACCAAAATGTATTGTTGTTTTCTGCAACTACTGGGCTACTAGAAACCATTTTTGGTATTTTGTTTTTCATTGTTAATTGTTTCATTGTTCAGTGAGCTTCACCTAGCCACCACCTGGCCCCACCTGACTGAAGGCATTGTGGTCGATAACGATGTGTACTCGTAAGTATCTACCACCGCCTAACGGCTGTCCTGTCCACCCTGCTGGTTTACACACACCGACAAAACATCTCAACCGCTTGACCGGTGGTCTCTTAAGAACATTGTCAAGTGGGTGCTTGCAAATCTTAACCAAGGTTGGGGGCTGAAGTACTGTGTCCTCTCATGGCCTGATTGTTCTGACTTTCTGGTCTAGTGAGCTGTCGGAAAAGAAGCCGAAAAGTGCATGTCTTGGAGAATGCATGACCTGATCTTGGACTTTCCCGAGCCTGTTGAGAGTGGGATTGATAAGACACGATCGTACTTAATAATTTGGCCTCATAATAATGTAGATGGAATAGGGGTGTATATTTAAAGGTAAAAGATAACACCACTAACCAGTATCCAGATAATAGTCATGAAATAGATGAACGTGGCGGTAGATTGAAAAAGAGAGAAAAACGTCCAGGTAGTTGATGAAACATCCAGGAAGTGGAACAAGTTCTCCATACCTTTGAAACACTGTGAAAGGTTGTAATCCATATTAATTTCCTGTGTGCCAGACAGTGTAGGTGTTGAGAGGGCGGTGTGGAGGTGGTGTGTGGGAGGGAATATAACAAGTCGGCTACCTCAGCCCCAATAACACTGCTCGCTCCTTCAGCAGCATTAAAGCTGCTATTAATTCATGCTGAATGATTTTATGCTTTTCAGTTTAGTGATAAAATGGTGCTCAGTGAGCCGTCACTTCCTATTAACAGTGTTTGTGTTTTTTTTGTTTTTTTTCAAACCCCTCCGTCCTACATTTCTATGGGAGTCATTGTATAAAGACGTAAAGACCAGTCGCAACCCTCTGAATAGAATGAAAGATATCTGCATCTGGAAATAAAGAGATTATTAAGAGAGAATTAAGATTAGCTCAGTGGAAGACTAGATGGTCCTCCTCCAAAGATGATTTTGGGTTTATGTTGTTGATTCCCCCTAAGGCTGTCTGGGAGACAGTTTGGATGTGATAATTTAGGTTTTAAAAACAAATATTTTACTTGCCAGCTTGTCAATTGCAGTGGTGCATAAATTTGAAGGTATAAAGATCCAAATGTATAATTTTAACATTAGCCCCAGGGTTAAGTTACGGCATATGACCATGTGCCAATATATCCTCTCAATCTACTTTTTGTATCAATTAGCCCTGCTCTTAGATACTCTCTTACTGAAAGGGTTCCAAAAGGTGTCTTTGGCCATCCTAATAAGATCTACTTTATGGTTACAAGTTAAACATTTTTGGGTTACATTTAGAATCAGTGGAAAGTGTTCTCTATGGAACCAAAATGGGTTCTTGCTTCGTCCAAGAAGGCTTCTTCAAACGGTTCTCCTATGTGGACAGCTGAAGAACTGTTTTAGGTTCTAGATAGCACCTTTTATTTCTAAGGCTCGATTTGGGATTGTGTGTACTGTGCTAAGGTCGAAACACAAAAAAGAGTAACAGATCAGTGTATAATGTGTCAAACTTAGCAAATTAGTCGTGTGGTAAGTACATGAGAACCACTATCTTTATGCTCTATCACATATGACTGGGTTATGGAGATCAGAGTCATCTTTAATTGCTAAGTAAATGTACACACTCTGTGTCATTTTACTGCAATGGTTCTGCTAGTGCTAGATGACAGTGGATTGCTTAAGTAGTTTACTTCTGTGAAATCTGTTTCGTGTGATTCAGATTCATGTGTTCATGATTTTCTGTGTCAATAAAAATGATTTGTCATGTCAAAACCGATTTCAGCAGCCACTGTAGATGTGCTCTTATGTTGATAGTTATTGGCCTGCTGAAAGGTGAACCCCTCTCCTGGTGTCTGGTTTAAAGCAGACTGAAGCAGGTTTTCCTCTAGGATTTTGCAATAAAAACAGCAAAACTTTCTAGTTTTTGTCAGTGTCAATCATACCATGATGCAACCAGCACAGTGTGGGGAAATAATCAGGCAGTTGCTCAGTAACATCTTATTTTGTTGTTTTGGATTTGTTCCAAGTGGAAGGTTTTGTATTAAGCTGAAAAGGACATTTTTGTTCTTAAGTTAGGACCTAGCTGCATGTTCTGTATATTTGTTTTGTTTTTGCTCTTTAGATCATGATTGTAGAGTCCCTTCCATTTGGTTGATCCATTCTCAGTTGTCTCTCATCACAAACATGTAACACACTTGCTTTTTAATAATCACCGATGGCCTCATGGTGACATGTTTGAGCAGTTTCCTTCCTGTCCTGAAGCTCAGTTCAGAGGGACGACCGTGTCAGATATGTCTAGTTTAATACATCATCCACTGCTTAATTATTAACTTGACCATTATTTTACACAGCATCTCCATGTAACTTACTATGTGATTTGTTAAGCTAAATTTGACTTCTGTACTCAACAAAGGATAGTGATCTGTTCTAAAGGGAATGATATGGATGCTGTCATAGAGAAGTCCTCATCATCATCATCATCTTAAAGACGTACTAATCTGCTCACTGCCCTTTTTGAGATTTTCAAGAAGCTCCCTGGTGTTTCTACATTAGTTTAATCATTTCTAATTTGTTAAGACAAAATTGATTCTTGAACTTGTTTTTTAACACTTTGAACATCGACATTTTCATTATTCATTTTCTATTAATTAAAAAAAAAAGTAGAATTGTACTTTTGCTTTTACATTATATACATTTCAATTTTGTAATGCAACACAAAATCCTTTTGGCTTTTTCAAATCCTTTGAAAAAGCCAAAGGATTGTGAAGACTTCTGAAATCAACTATATATTCTATATAGAGACAAAATACACAGTTGACACAATTATGTACAATGAGCAGTGAGTATATAATATCAATTGATTTACAGTTGATGTGCAGATTTACAGTTTAAGCATATCTGGATTCAGGGAGATTAACAGACAAATGCAGTTTTGTTTGCAGTCCGGAGATGTCTTGATGTAGTAAGCATAGTTTAGTTCATCTCTGAGGGACAGATGGCCGGTTGCTGTGGGCCACAGCACGGGGAAAGAACTGTTCAGGTGGCAGGGTTATTTTGGTCATGATTGACCGGTACTGGCCGCCTGCCTTCCACTTGCTGGAGGAGAATTTTTGGAACATAAATGGATAATAACAGTGGTTTTTATGGCAAATGCTCCCTCACTGTACTTATTCTAGAATTCCAAGAAGTGTATTTGGTAATATTATCATGCTATTACATACATACAAACATCTCCAAAAAAGTTGAAAAGGAAAGTTTTGAGTGAGGGACGGAAGCATTCAATTTGCATTGGTCTCTTAATTTTAACCCTTCTGTTCCTCACTCAAAACCTTCCTTTTTGACTTTTTTGGAAAGGAAAGAAAAAGGTGCAGTGGTCTCTTAATTTTTTCCGGTGCTGTATATTAAAATTGCATCATTATTATGACACCAGGGAACACCAGGTTGTAAAATAAATGACTGAACTCCATGTTTGATTTGTTCAGTCCTAACCTTGACTGCAATAGTAAAGGTGAACCGCAGACATCAGCCAAGTTTCCGCTCCTCTCCTGTGTGCTGACCATATGTGCTCTGTGTGACCTCACAGTGACCTGGACCCGCTCCAGGCCCCGCACTGGTCAGTCCGAGTCAGGAAAGCAGAAAACCCAACGTGCTTGCTCGGTAAGACGCCCACACTAAAAAAAAAAAAACCCTACTGACCTTCCTGAAGTAGTATGAAATGCCATGGATGCAAATTGTTCTCTAACCACCAAATATGTTTATAGAGGATTTAGGGAGATGCAACATCCCAATGGTGTCTTTTATAAGATTTGATAGACAATGAAACTATTTGGCTTTGAATTGAATGCAGTAAAACGCTTGCGGTTCCAGGTGACTTCCTGACCGAGTTCTTCAAGCTGTGCTCGAAGAAGGAGTCTACAGAAGATATCCTTGGGCGGGCTCCAATCGAGGAGGAAGGCAAAGGTAGCAGGACCTGCCTATGAGGGTGTTCTTTTGTTTCTGGGGAGCGTCTCAGTAGTCCTACGTTACTGCCCGCCTGTCTCCAATAGGGAGTTTGATGCGAGGAAAGGACGAGCAGAACACGAAGCCTCTTCGTACTGCTGAGGCGGTTGTTTGCTGGTGCATGTGAAGGGAGCATATGTTCTCTCTCCGGCAGAGCCCGCCGTCATTACACCCCCGCGTGTCATCCTCCTCCCCCCCCGTCCCCGTCCTCCCCCCTCTCTCATTACAGACGACATCAGCCACGCTCTGTCTAAACTGACAGAGCCCGCGGCCGTACCCATCCCCAAGCTGTCCGTCTCCAACATGGTGCACAGCGCGCGGAAGCGCATCAGCCGCCACCGGCGTGTCGACGAGTCGCCGCTTAGCAACGATGTGCTCAACTCCATACTGCTGGTGAGAGGGGCCTCGAATAGATGTGGCTGACGCCCGGGCATGCACGCACACCGCGGGAAGAGGCTCGGCCATGCATCGGCTGTGTCGGGCTCATCTGTCTGTGTGTGTGTCTGTGTGTGTGTCTGTCTGTGTGTGTGTGGCCGGCCTGTTTAGGCTGAAGCCCTCTGACGGGGATTAGGCCCGCTGACAAACTACACAAGTGGCTCTGTCTCAGTGGCTGACGAGAAATCCAGCAAATCCTCAGAGAGCTGCAGCCAGGCCTCTCTGAACGGACCTGCTATATAGGACACTTTCTGAATCAGCCGTGAAGTCGCTGTGCAACCAAAATGGCACCTTATACCACTTAAAATCCGTGCAACTATTGTTCCTCTTCCAAAGACATTCCCCTGGGA
>JACXGI010001322.1:82299-96484 GCA_016801175.1 Esox masquinongy
CCCCCCCCCGTCCTCCTCCCCCTCTCCTTCATCACCTAGACTAGACACGTGTCAGTGTTTGTAATAAAGTGGTGGAGCGCTGAGACTTGCCTATGGTGGATGCTTCAGCTCAGTGTAGGTGGAGACGGTGATATTAGGACAGGTGGGCACACCGGGACGCGGGGAGGAATAATGGCTCAAAAAGGGCCAGAGAGATGGGGGCGGGGTTATACCTGGTGGCGGTGTGCGAACGCACACACACACACACACACACACCTCTGCTGCCTTTTGGGTCCCAACTCCCTCAACTCATCCGTCTTTGTCTGTCTCTGCCCCCCCCCCCACGCAGATGCTCAACTGCTGCATCGAGAGGAAGAGAGCGAGGGATGACGGGAGGAAGAGCGCAGAAGGAGGGAGGGAGAGGAAGGTGTCAGGGTCGTCCGGCACTGAGAACGGGCGACTGAGGCCGGACAGCGCGGCGGCGGAGGGAGGGAGGGAGGCGTCGCCCGGCAAGTCCTGGGACTCGTGGAGCGACAGCGAGGGCGAGGAGGAGTTCTTCGAGTGCCTGAGCGACACGGAGGAGATGAAGGAAAATTCGTCCGTTGACGAAGAGAAGGGCGGTGCCAAGGTGGTCAAACCAGAGGGTCGGCTCCACCCGCATGGGAAGTTGACTCTGCTTAACTCCCAGGAACCCCTGTACATCCCCGTCACTCAGGTCAGACATGCGGAAACACGCGGCCAATCAAATCCATTTGGTGTTGCTACTACATAGCATATTAATCATCAATACTGCACGGGCGTACAGTGTATATAAACCATTGCAAATAAATAAAAAAGCGAATTATCTTTACTACCCTAACGCGTGTGGTGATGCCAAGAAGCGCATGGTGTGGAATAGCCTGACAGAATCAACCCAGGCAGTGGTGCTCAGCCTGTTATTAGAGAAGGCAGATAGACGTCTTACATATCATTACAAGTGGCAACGTTCTCTTCCATTTGGTGGCCACCTCCCCTCCCTCCCTCCCTGCTGTTTGAGCTCAGGGCTCGGGGAGATTTGTAGCTCCTCTACCCCTCATCAATTATAGAGGGGATGAGTGGTAGAGCTAATTAATGCAGCCGGCTGAGACTGACCCTGTTCAGTGATTGACACGGGGCGATAGGAGTGGCCATCTAGGTGACCAATGCTGTCTCAAGCCTCCGCTTCTGTCCAAACACACCCGTGCTAAGACCGCGCATTCAGTACATGCACACACACACATGTAACACGAGCGCGCGCCGCAGGTTCTGGGACAGGCGAGGGGAGGGCGGCGACTTACGGAGTTAAGACAGCGCAACAGCCGTGTGCCGCGTGGAGCGGAAACGGAGACCGACGGCGTGTGTAAGTGTGTGCGAAGCGGGCGTCAGCACAGCGTGCCAACCAGACAGACGGCTTCGCACGCGCTCCGAAGAACTGTAGTGTCTGCCGTGGCTGCCTGGGCCGTGTGCAATCCCCAGAACACACCAGAACCCAGCCAATAAACCCGGAATGAAAGGCACGGCCACTGGGCATGGGCATTTTGCTGATATTGTTTATTAACCTATAGGGCCCTACTGGAGAAATGCTTACGTTGAAGTGAAATAGCTTGCCTGATGTAGGTTAGTAATGTATCATAATTTTGGTGAGACACCTGACGTCAGTCGTTTTGCCGGTAATATGATAGACGCCCAATCATGTTATGAAGTTTGTGTTACATTCATTTCAATAATTCTGTCAGTTTATCGTTGTATGGATTTTTAGCCCCAGCTCTATAACACCCACACACGAGCACGCTTTTTATGTCTTTTCTCTCTCTGTCGAGATCTGTCCCTTTCTCTCTTTTCAACACACTTTTCGCCAAACTTCTCTTTCCCACGTCTCTCTCGTACATCGCTTCTCCCGCTTCTCGTGAGTCCGTTTCCTGTCTTTTCTCTCTCCCGCTGTCCGTCCTCTCCACGACACCTCTCTGTTCCTCTCTTGCTACATCCGTCTTTTGTCTATGTGTCTGTTTGCTCATCTGTGCCACTCCGTCTCTGTCTGAATCGCTTTTTCTCCATCTCCGCTCGCCTGTCTGTTTGTTTTTTTTCTAGTCCCTTCCGGCAATGCGTTTTTTTTTTTCTTTCCCTCTCTTTCTCTGTCTGTCTTTTAAAGAGCAGCGGAAGGGTAGGGGAGAAGGGGGGGGGTATAGATTAGTGTTTTAGATTCATGGCGTTGCCACTTCATTTGTAATGAGGCGGATGGCTCGGCTCCACAATGCTCTGTCGTATACGTACGCGCACACACGCGCACGCGCACACGCACACACACACAAACACACATGCTCTGCTCAGCAGTCTTACCTTCCCACCCTGGGTTTAATTAGTCTGCAGCGGGTAAAGTGTTGTTTGGCCGACGCTCCTCTAATCTCTTCTGCCTTAATACCGCTACACTCTTACTGCGTTCTGAATCGCACCACGCACCCTATGCAGTGCACTTCCCCTGGCTAGGGCTCCATTGCGCTCCGGTCAAAAGTGGTGCCCTACGGAGGGGATACGATGCTGTTCGGGACCCAGCTCCCTCAAGAGCCGTGGTTAATGGCCCCTCTGACTCGGCTGATTCTTTATTTCATTAGAATTGCTCAGAAGGGGATGGCCTTTTTGTTTTTTCCTTCTATCGGGGCGTTAGTTGGAGCATCCGGTTCTATACGTCAGGCGCTGCGATGGGGAGGAGAGAAACGGCAGTTGGGTTGTGGCCCCCGTTTTCCGTTCGTGTAATTGCGTGCGGTGGCCTTTTCCGTTAGAGGCCTGCGGTGTTTCAAAGGTTCAGCCTCTCACCGTGGCCGTTTCTGGTCGTCGGCACTATTAGGGGTTTTATTGAGGCTGTTGTTATACAAGCCCGCTTCGTGCCGGAGCGCGGATCCATAATGGCCGTGTGAAGAAGTCAGAAAGAGCCATTTAAAGCGGGTTATATCGTTTATACAGGGTACAGCCTATTAGAGAGCTATTACCGGACCTCCTGGCCGTTTTACTTGTGAACCCGGGTGAGCGGTGGTGATCTCAACTCGCTTCACCGGTCGTGCAATCGAGAAAGGCACTGTTTAACGAATGTTGCCGTGTTCAGTTGTCCTTCAGGGCCGTGGACAGGACTGTGGACATGGCGCTACCAGACAGAACCGGTGTTCATTAGCCGGGCCTGATGGGGCTTTGGCAGGGGGTTGTGGGTGCCTCAGGTGTTCTGGTGTTCCGCGAGGTCCTAATGAGCTGTCAGTCTGTCCTCTGTCCTGCTCCGGGTGACAGATGGGTCCAAACCTACTGTCACCGTTGCACGTCTCTCACACAATAATAAGGTCTCTCGCAAAAACTATTTGTATTTTCGGGCACATAAAGTTCAACTTTTCTGTCGCTTTCCCGCACACATATGCTACAGTACCACACACGCCGGATCCCCTAGAACACACCGAATCCCCGAATATCAATTTCCCCCATTCCACAGGAGCCGGCGCCCATGACAGAGGACCTGCTGGAGGAGCAGTCAGAGGTGTTGGCTAAACTGGGCACGTCAGCCGAGGGCGCCCACCTGCGCGCCCGGATGCAGAGCGCCTGTCTGCTCTCAGACATGGAGTCTTTTAAGGTGAGGACGCACACATCAACACCCTGACACGGACGCTGATAACGAGACCATCATACACACCTCCTGTCATTGATGCTTACACGCACGCACACACACACACACACGCACACATACACAGAGCGCGAGAGAGAGCGAGAGAGGCATGCACACACATTCAACCCCATTGCCACAAATACTGTCCCGACTGGGTGATTGGCACTGGAGGCTATTAGTGTTTTGTGGCCTCTCGGTCAGTCAGTGTGCGGCGCGGGGAGGGTTTGGATTTGAATATCACAGCCCCTCTGTCGGTCCGCTGTAACACAGCGGCGCACCGAAAACCATGCTAATGGTGTTATCAATATCAATGAAAGACTTCTTTCTTAATAGAAAGTGTTAGGGTGTTATTACAAATTGAATTTAGTTGTTTGGCCATGCTCTCTGGAATCTGCTATTCTGTAGAGAGCTGTAAGTGCATTTAGAAGACTCTCAGGGTAATGGTAACCTTCTCGGTGTTGAATTATTGATTACTAGTGGTTTATGTTATCCCCGGGAAAGTATTAGTGTTAATAGAAGATTCAACAGAAATTATTTGGACTGTTAAAGTCTATTTTCTTTCCTTCCTTCGTTCATGCAAATTTTCAAAACAGCTCTTTACAATCCCACTATTAGTCTTTGAAAAAGACCAGATTTAATGTTTACACTTTATTTTGAGAGTCCCTAAAGTGTTTCTGTCAATGCCCTGTAGATTATCTACCAACCCTTACCCTAAAAATCACAGAAGTTAGTTGATAGTATAACTATATGTAGAACATCTACGGATGGAAATTGGGACTCTCAAAATAAGGTGTAACCGATTTGCAAAGTTACGGAAACAGGCCAAAGTAAGTATCATTAATCTCTATAGTCACCTTGTTGTGCAATGAATACAGAGAAACACATAACTAAATTTTTCTGCTGAATAGAATGCAGCCTCACCTGCTTGCTCCAAGCTTTTGGACTCCAGAGGCTCAGAACACAAAGTTACCATCTTTACATTTCTCTGATGGGATTTCAGGCTCTCCCCCTTTTATTCCCTGCAGTAACAAACGCTGACATACAATGTTCCGTCAAGGGGCACAGTCACAACTTTTTGTCTCTTTACCCCGGTCTGTTTTTACCTGGCCCACTAAATGCTCTACTTTGGAGTTGCATGTTCTCTTCACGACCTCTTCCTCTTCTGTTCTCTCCGAGCCCCAACAACAGCTGCTGCCGGAGGGAGGGAGATGTGGGCTATAAACAGGGAAGAAGAATGTTGTGTATTCAGGTACAGCGTTAAATGAGGCCCTTATTTTAGTTAGATTGGCCTCTAAATTTCTCAGGGCCAGGGCCGACCGGCTTTCTATGTCATTTTGCTTAGACAAGCATAATCTGGCATTTTAGCTTTAATTATCCCAGTCCCTGTGGGTGCAGAGCTGAGAGGATGGAGCGCTGATGAATGGTGGGGATTTAAGGACATGACAGCCTTGCACTACATATCAGCCCAATCCCCAAGTCAGTGTCACACAAACACATGCATGAACAGAGATACATACATACAGTTATACAGTGACTTTCACTTTCTCCACATTTTGTTGTTTTATGAACTTTATTGATATCTCTTTTGTTTTTGCTGTTGATGTACACACCGTAATGAAAAAGCGAAAAAACAAGTTTTTAGAAAATTGGGCAATTTGAAATGAAAACCTGAAATATCTTCTACATAAGTATTCAGACCCTTTGACTCCAAATTGAGCTTGGATGCATCCTTTGACCTGTGGCAAATTCAATTGGTTGCACATTAATTAGGAAGGCACACGCCTGTGTATACATGCAGTTAGGTCCCACACCTTTCAGTGCGTGTCAAAGCAAAAACAAAGCAATGAAGTCCAATGGCCTCTGAGATATAATTGTGTGAAGAATAAGATCTGGGGAAGCTCATAAACTGCTAAAGAAAGTTCTCAGGAGCACAGTGTGCTCCGTCATTTCTGGAACCACCAGGACTCATCTTATACCTGGCCGTCTGGCCAAACTAAGTAACCTGGTAAGATGGGCCTGGGTCAGTGGTGTGACCAAGAACACAATGACCACTCTAACAGAGCTTCAGAGATGGTAGAACCTGCCAGAATACGACCATTTCTTCAGCACTCAATCATTCAGGTCTTTATGGTAGAGTGTCTAGAGGGAGAACACTTATGACATGTCACCTAATGGACTCTGTGAGCATGGGGAAAACTATTCTCTCTGATGAGGCCAAAATTGAACTATTGGCCTGAATGCTATGCGCTACATATGGCAAAAACCAGGTACCGCTGATTAATACCATGCCTACAGTGATACATGGTGATGATGCATCTCAGCACCAGGGTCTGGGAGACCCTGATGATCAGGATTGAGATACGGATGAATGGTGCCAAAAACCTGATCCAGAGTGCCATGGACCTCAGTCTCTTTCAGCATTTCAACAGCCCACAGCACATTGCCAACATAAAGCTGAGGTGGCTTTGTGCCAAGTCTGTGAATGTCCTTCAGTAGTCCGGCCAAAGCCTGGCCTTGACCCAATTGGAAGTCACAGACAAAGAATGGGAGGAACTGTCCAAACCCAGGTGTGTAAAGCTGGTAGAACTGTACCCAAGAAGACTCAAAGGTGTGATCACTGCCAAAATCACTTCTACAAAGTGCTAAATAAAGGGTCTGACTACTTGGGTACATAAGATTTTCTCTACTTTCAATAGATAAGCGCAAATTTCTAAAAGGTGTTTTTTTCTTTGTCATTATGGACTATTGTGTGCAGATATATAAATGTTATGAATTCTAAATGAATCACAACAAAATGAGGAAATAGTGAATAAGTCTGAGTAGTTTCTGAAAGCACTAATATATGAACTTCTCAAAAAAATTAAGGGAACGTTTAAATCACATATTGGGTCTCGATGAACAAAATATATTAATGATCAAAATATTTACTGTACATAGTGTAATTTGTTGTGAACAAAATGACATAATGGTTAGTGGAAACCAAAATCACCAACCAATTGAGGACTGGATTCAAACTCACTGGGTCAGCTGAGTGGCAACTGAAATCGTCAGGTATCGTCTTGATCTGCAACACAACCGGGAGGGCTTTGGACCGGGACAGCAACGAGTCTTTCCAGCCTGGTACTCCAGAGGTGTGGGCACAATAATATAGCCGCGTAATATCTTGGGGCTGAGATGGGAGGTCCAATGACACTGTGGCCCTATCCGGGGGAGGCCCCAGACAGGGCCCAACAGGCAGGAAATCAATCCACCCACATTGCCAAGCATCAATCAAAGGGACACCCACCAACCGCAACCACCCTGAAATGAGGGCCGAGTATTGCCAGCAGAGTTCCACCCAATTGCATGATGGGTGCAACAAAGAGACAACAACAAGCCAGTGACTCCAGAATGGCATTGGAGGGAGGGCATCCTAGTGGCGATGAGAGCCCACCCCACCTGGCAAGACAGCAAGGGTGGACAGTATCAAGCCTTTCTGGTCACCTTCACACCCCTTGGCCAGACTGCACCGATACATAACATAATGATGTTGTAGGCAGCATAACGTTCACCACAGCATCTCCAGACCCTTTAACGTATGTCATGTGCTCAGTGTGAACCTGCTCTCATCTGTGAAGAGAACGGGGCGCCAATGGCAGACCTACCAATTGTGGTGTTCTCTGGCGAATGCCAAATGAGCTGCATGGTGCTGCACAGGTCCTATTAGAGGACGCTGGCCCTCTTGTAAACCTCATGGAGTCTGTTTCTAACAATTTGGTCTGAAATATACAAACCAGTAGCTGGAGGTCATTTTGTAGAGCTCTGGCAGTGCTCCTCTAGTTCCTCCTCACACAAAGGAGCAGATACTGGTCCTGCTGCTAAGTTGATGCCCTTCTACGGCCCTATCCAGCTCTCCTCATGTAACGGCCCGTCTCCTGGTATCTCCTCCATGCACTGGGAGACACAGCAAACCTTCTTGCGATGGCATGTATGTATGTGCCATCCTGGAGGAGCTGGACTAACTGTGCAACCTGAATGGGCTTCAGGTACCGCCTCATGCTACCAGTAGTGACAAGGACACTAGCAAAACCTGAGAATATATAAACACCGATCAGCCATAAAATTATGACCACCTGCCTAATATTCCGTAGGTCCCCCTTTTGCCGCCAAAATAGCACTGACCCGTCGAGGCATGGACTCCACTAGACCTCTGAAGGTGTGCTGTGGTATCTGGCACCAAGATGTTAGCAGCAGATCCTTTAAGTCCTGTAAGTTGCGAGGTGGGGCATCCATGGGTCGGACTTGTTTGTCCAGCACATCCCACAGGTGCTTGATTCGATTGAGGTCTGGGGAATTTGGAGGCCAAGTCAACACCTTGAACTCGTTGTTGTGTTCTTCAAACCATTCCTGAACCATTTTTACTTTGTGGCAGTGCGCATTATCCTGCTGAAAGAGACTAATGCCATCAGGGAATACCGTTGCAATGAAAGGGTGCACATGGTCTGCAATAATACTTAGGTAGGTGGTACATGTCAAAGTACCATTCACATGAATGGCAGGCAGGCCTGCCGATAGGGGTGACAAACGGGTCTGTTGTCTCGGGCCCAGGGTAGGGGGGGGCCCAGAACTGACATTGGGTTGACATTAAAGGGCCCATCTAAGATTATCTTGTCCCGGGCCCAGGCAAGACTGTCAGCTGGCCTGATGGCAGGACCCAAGGTTTCCCAGCAGAACATTGCCCAAAGCATCACACTGCCTCCGCCGGCTTGCCTTCTTCCCATAGTGCATCCAGGTGCCATGTGTTCTCCAGGTAAGCGATGCACACACACCCGGCCATCCACGTGATGTGAAAGACAACGTGATTCATTAGACCAGGCTACCTTCTTCCATTGCTCCGTAGTTCTGATGCTCACATGCCCATTGCCATTGTAGGTGCCTTCGGCAGTGACGGGTCAGAATGGGGACCCTGACTGGTCTGCGGCTACGCAGCCCCATACGCAACAAACTGCGATGCACTGTGTGTTCTGACACCTTTCTATCAGTATCAGCATTAACTTTTTCAGCGATTTGAGCTAAAGTAGCTCGTCTGTTGGATCGGACCACACGGGCCAGCCTTTGCTCCCCACGTGCATCAGTGAGCCTTGGCCGCCCATGACCCTGTTGCCAGTTCACCGTTTTTCCTTTCTTGGACCACTTTTGATAGGTACTGACCACTGCAGATCAGGAACATCCCACAAGCGCTGCAGTTTTGGGGATGCTTTGACCCAGTCGTCTAGCCATCGCAATTTGGCCCTTGTCAGAGTTGCTCAGATCCTTGCGCTTGCCCATTTTTCCTCCTTCTAACACATCAACTTTGAGGACAGAATGTTCACATGCTGCCTAATATATCCCACCCACTGACAGGTGCCATGATAAGATTATCAGTGTTATTCACTTCATCTGTCAGTGGTCATAATGTTATGGCTGATTGGTGTGTGTGTGTATATACAGCTCCAGAAAAAGTTAAGAGACCACTGCACCTTTTTCTTTCCTTTCCAATAAAGTCGAAAAGGAAGGTTTTGAGTGAAGAACAGAAGGGTTAAAATTAAGAGACCACTGCAAATTGAACGCTTCTGTTCCTCACTCAAAACTTTCCTTTTCAACTTTTTTGGAGAGGAAAGAAAAAGGTGCAGTGGTCTCTTAATTGTTTCCAGAGCTGTATATGGTCCGGAAGGTCCGGAAATAATTGGACACTGACACAAGTTTTGTTATTTTGGCTGTTTACCAAATTATATTCAAGTTACAGTTAAATAATGAATATGGGCTTACAGTGCACTCAGCTTTAATTTGAGGGTATTCACATCCAAATAGGAGGAAGGGTTTAGGTATTACGGGTCTTTAATAAGTACCCCCTCTTTTTCAAGGGTTCCAAAAGTAATTGGACAATTGACTCAAGCTGTTTCATGGACAGGTGTGGGGTATTCCTTCATTATTTCTCCATCAATTAAGCAGGTAAAAGGTCTGGAGTTGATTCCAGCTGTGGCATTCGCATTTGGAAGCTGTTGCTGTGAACCCACAACATGCGGTCAAAGGAGCTCTTAATGCAAGTGAAACAGGCCATCCTTAGGCTGCAAGAAATAATAAAAATCCATCAGAGAGATAGCAGGAACATTATGAGTGGCCAAATCAACAGTTTGGTACATTCTGAGAAAAAAAGGATGCACTGGTGAGCTCTGCAACACAGAAAGGCCTGGACGTCCACGGAAGACAACAGTGGTAGATGATCGTAGGATCCTTTCCATGGTAAAGAAAAACCCCTTCACAACATCCAGCCAAGTGAAGAACACTCTTCAAGAGGTAGGCATATCATTATCCAAGTCTCCCTTAAAGAGAAGACTTCATGAGAGCAAATACAGAGGGTTCACCACAAGGTACAAACCATTCATAAGCCTCAATAATAGAAAGGCCAGATTAGACTTTGCCAAAAACCATCTAAAAAAGCCAGCCCAGTTCTGGCTATATTGTCTGCTCAGATTCAGCCAAATTCCGTGAAGTTGATTGGACGGCGCTTCACTTTACAGTTCGACAATGACCCAAAACATACTGCGAAAGCAATATGTTTAAGGCAAAGAAGTGGAATATTCTGCAATGGCCCCGTCAATCACCTGATCTCAATCCGATCGAGCATGTATTTCTCTTGCTGAAGACAAAACTTAAGGCAGAAATACCCACGAACAAACAACAACTGAAGACAGCTATGAAAATTGTTGCAATTCCTAAATGTTTCATACAATATTTATGTTCAACCCCTTAAATTAAAGCTGCAAGTCTGCACTTGGCTTCTAATTAATTCTAGTTAGATTTAAGGACAGCGAGTACTCCGTGGGAACATAATGTGCTGTGAAAGAACCATTTGTCCTCTTTCTGATTTTCTTTGTTTCTATCACTGAATGTTATAAGATCTTCAGACAAAATCGAATGAAAATAAAAGGGAATCAAAATGAAAAAAATCACACGATATTTGTAGACTTATTTCATTTATTTAACACATTCATGCAACACACTGCCCTGTTTTCCTGTCTAATGTCTGTAACTGTTCTGTATTCTGTCATGTGTTTGATGTCTTATGTGGTCCCCTGGAAGAGAGGCTGCTGCATGTGCAATAGCTAATTTAGATAGTGCACACGCGCACACACGCACACGCGTGCGCGCAAAAGGTCAAACAAAAGTTCTACTTGTTAAATTTGTGAGCCGGTTGGTTTCCAGGGGAAGCGGGGAGACAGTGAGTAATTTGGCAGCAGTAGCTATTCTGAATCAAACTCATTCCCTCTGAGGGTTATTAACACTGATACTGCTACACCTCACTGAATCATCACCTGATTCCCAGTGAATCATCACGTCTCTCCGTCATGAGCTCACAGGCGCAGGGCGCTGCTCTGGACTGGAGTTGAATCAATAGAATGTAATTGCACACTAGAGGCGGTGCTAGCGTGTGTTTTCTGCTGCTTTCATTGCCGGGCAGGAACCTATGAATGAAAATGTAGTTTGGTGTGCTCCGTGTGTCCTGTGCGTACAACCATTAAAATCCATGAAACCCCCGAGATGACTTTGTGGAGCTCTGAATCCTAATCAATAACATGGGGGTGTGTGTGTCTGTGTGTTTCTGTGTGTGTCTGTGTGTGTCAGGCGGCAAACCCGGGTTGCTCCCTGGAGGACTTTGTGAGGTGGTACTCTCCCAGGGACTATGTTGAGGTGGAGGTGGTGGATGACAGCGGAGACACGGTGGTCAAGGGCGACCTCAGTGCCAGGATGAAGATTCCGGGGAACATGTGGATGGAGGCCTGGGCCACAGCCAAGACCACGCCCGCTCGCCGACAGAGACGCCTGTTTGATGACACCAAGGAGGCGGAGAAGGTATGGAGGTTGGAGCGTTTTGAATAGTACTTTCTATTGAGTGGACACTGCTTTGCCCAAAGGAAACCGTCTCTAGTATCAGTGGTTCCCATCGGCAGTCTGCGTAAATACAGGGCTTTCGAAAGTGTTCAGGCCCTTTTACTTTCTCCACGTTTTGTGATTGACTTAATTCATAATTAATAAACTATTTTTCCCAATCGATCTACACCCAATGCTGTATAATGACAAAGAGAAAACATAGTTTTTAGAAATTTGGGCCCATTCTACGTAAGTGTGAGACCCTTTGCCATGACACTCCAATTTGAGCTCAGAGGTGACTTGTGTCCTTTGATCATCCTTGACATGTCTGTAGAACCTGGAGTCCGACTCTGGCAAATATAGCCTAATTGATTGTACATGATTTTGAAAGGCACACACCTGTCTATTTACATTAAGGTCCAGTGTCAGAGCAAATATGAAGCAATGAAGTCCAAGGAACTCTCTGTAGACACCTGAGTTAGAATTGTGTCAAGGCATAGAATGTTAAAGAAAAAAAATACTGAAGCTTTGAAAGTTCCCAGGAACACAGTGGGCTCCATTGTTTCTGGAACCACAAAGACTTTGTAGAACTGGCCCGGTAAGACAGGTCTTGGTCAGGGAGATGACCAAGAACCCAATGGCCACTCTTACATTAGATAGAGAAACTGTCCAAATCCAGGTTATGCAAACCAGTTAGAGACATACTCAAGAAGTGTGGTAAGTTTGATTGCTGCCGAAGTACAAAGTACTGTTTAAAGGTTCTGAATACTTGTGCGAGATGTGATATTTCAGTTTTTTTATTTCCAGTGAATAAATGTCTAAACACATTTTTGTTCACTTGGTCGTTATGGAGTATTATGTGAAGATTCATGGCAAAAACAAAATGTGGGGAAAATGAAGGGTTCTGAATGCTTTGCAAAAGCACTGTATTTTAAAGGGGCGCCAAGTTCATGACCAGGCACATGGACCACCCGTAAGAGTTCATCATTCGAGTCGTAGTGGATGGACACAACTAGATATCATCTGGTGTCATTAATGTTCCTTAGGTCTGGTGGTTATATCAATATGTTTTTCAACTGCCATAAGTCACATAATTAGTATAATGACAGGGAAAGATCCTGCTACATCGAACAAACAAATTTGCCAACATTTATTAAATTGTGGCTAAATTTCTCGTATATTCAGCCCGGGCTTGGCTTCAGGTTATTCATCAACCTGGTTACTGATCTAAATTCAGTTTGGAGATTTGGGGAGGAGCTGCTTTGCCTAAGGGCAGCTTCCAGCCAGAACCATTTATGCATTATGTTTCACTGACTATTATTTAATAGTATTTGGTGAAATAAGTTTCTCACTGCTGTATGGTGAGACTCAGTGAATGACACATCCGCCTGTCCTGCAGCTCTGTGGTGCCAGCTTAGAGAAGTGACCTCTTCCAGGTTCACTACACACACTGCCTGTTTGTCCCTGTTTCAGCCAATAGCCATGCAGCCCTGCTAGAAGTTGGAAGTAGGTCAGAAGACAAGGTGTCCCTGCTATGAGGCACACAGGTGTCCCTCCCCTCCTTGCTACGGGTCCCCTTCCTAAGAGTTTAAATGGAGTTCACAGGAACCTTGCTGGGCCTTCAAGGTCGGCCGTCATCGAGCCTAAAGAGCTGAGTCCTTCATCCGTATGTCTGCCACCAGCCAGCTGGCTCTTTTGGGGAGGCTCCAGGTGCACGATTTAGTTGGGAATTAATTTACTGATTTAAAATCATTCTTTTTTTTTTTTTTCCCTTGATGCTCCAGTAAGTTGTCCTCTTAGGTGGATGGACTGCCGGATGTTGCCTTCTGCAGATGACTTGAAGTAGTGCTTTTAAGTAGGTGGATGACATGTAATGTGCTCTTGGGGAGGAAGATGAGAGGAAGTTGTGGTCATAGCTAGGAAGATTACAGGAAATTGTGGTCATAGGTAGGTAGACGACAAGAAGTTGTGGCCTTACCTAGGTATATGACATGAAGTTGTGATCTTTGGTTGGTAGATGATAGGACATTGTACACTTAGTTAGGGAGATGACAGGATGTTGTGGTATTAGCTAGGCAGATGACAGGATGTTGTGGTCTTAGCTAGGAAGATGATGGGATGTTGTGGTCTTTGGAAGGTAGAATACAGGAAATTGGCGTCTTAGGTTGGTAGATGACAGGGTGTTGACGTCTTACAGTGGATATAAAAAGTCTACACAACCCTGTGAAAATGCCAGGTTTTTGTGATGTAAAAGAATTAGACAAAGATAAATCATGTCAGAACTTTCCACTTTTAATGTGACCTATAATGTGAACAATTCATTTGAAAAACAAACGGAAATCTTCGAGGGGGAAAAATTAAAAACAAAAACCTTGCAACCTGGTTGCATAAGTGTGCACACCCTCTTATAATTGGGGATGTGGTTGTGTTCAGAATTAACCAATCACATTCAAACTCATGTTGAATAGAAGTCATTACACACCTGCCATCATTTAAAGTGACTCTGATTAATCACAAATAAAGTTCAGCTGTTCTAGTAGGATTTTCCTGACATTTTCTTAGTTGCATCTCAGAGCAAAAGCCATGGTCCGCAGAGAGCTTCCAAAGCATCAGAGGGATCTCATTGTTGAAAGATATCAGTCAGGAGAAGGGTACAAA
>JACXGI010001323.1:0-13777 GCA_016801175.1 Esox masquinongy
ACTGTTAATGGGACTAGTAATAGCTACATCAGTCTAACTAGTCATAGTACTGTGGTTACAAACATGGAACTGTTAATGGGACTAGTAATAGCTACATCAGTCTAACTAGTCATAGTACTGTGGTTACAAACATGGAACTGTTAATGGGACTAGTAATAGCTACATCAGTCTAACTAGTCATAGTACTGTGGTTACAAACGTGGAACTGTTAATGGGACTAGTAATAGCTACATCAGTCTAACTAGTCATAGTACTGTGGTTAAGAGTAGTACAATGAAAAGGCTGTGGTGTGCATTCATATATCAACTTTATGTACTATTATAATAACTACCGTTATTGCATTTTTCAGGCAATTTATGGCCATTTTGCCCAGCTACTGAGGGTGGGTGTGTGTGTATTACTTTTTGTGAGACAGCAAGAATGTGTGTATGTGTATATGTTTGTAGAAGGGAGGATTAATAGGCTACTTCAGATCAGCCATCTCTGTGCCAATAAGAGTTGGAGAAGAAAATATGCAATCAAAAGGCAACCTAAATTCACTTCAGCAGAGTTTGCTAGTTGCTATGACCTGAAAATAACAAAACGTGGATAATCTTTCTCTTTTTGTTCTTGGTGCTGTAATGTTTTAAACAGTAACCGGAGACAGGATCCTAAAGAAATACAGCAACAGACAAGAAAAGACAGAACCGAGCAACAACAGCAACTTAATGCAAAAAACATTTGGAGAGGGCCAGACTGAAACACAATAACCAACTGTGCAAACAAGGACCTTTCTCCCCCCAGTCCATCTTTTACGCTGTCGCAAATCAAACTTGTTTTGGGTGCTTATGAATCTGGTTTAGATTTAATAATCAAAGATAAAGGGCAGTGTGTGTGTGTGTGTGTCTGTTTTGTTAACTCGGTCTCGATCAAAAATAATAAATGAAGCTGTAACCTAGGTCTCTGGCACTGGGCAGTGTGTGTGTGTGTGTGTGTGTGTGTGTGCATGTGTGCATGTGTGACCACCTACATGCATGCATTGCCTCCTATTGGGTCCTTGTCAGGGATGTAAGGGCTCCCAAGGAGCAGCTCGGGCGCAAGGACAGAGAAGCAACAAGCAATGCTGCTCAACCGAGGTGGAGGAAGACATCCAGGAGATGGAGGGTGCAGAGGCAACTGAAACTACATCCGCCAGCATCCATTCCTCCCAAACTGGCACCAGGAGGCTGCCCCAAAGACAATGCCACTTCCCTATAAAATGGATTTGTGCTTTGGTTTTGATTTCTCCCTCAACTCCTTCGCTCACCTTTTGTTTTGCTTGAATAAAACGCCCTCCAGGCCACTAGACCCCTGTCAAGTGTCCAGTCCCTGTCTCTCCCCATTACAGCATGTTTTGTCAGAGTCCTTATTCACACACTCATTTCCAACTCTGTCTCACTGTAGCCCACTTGGCTCACAAAAACATACAAACACAAAGTCCCAAAACACACACACACTTTACGAGGCACAGCTCAAATAAATCTTGAGCCACCACTCCAATCTGCTTCCTATCAATTTCAGTCGAATTAATGCAAAAAGAAATAAAAGAAGAGGAAAAATAAAAGTTTAGAGGTTGGAACTTCCTCCATGATTCACAGCCGCCAACAACATCTGCATCTCCGGCAGCCCACTTGAGCCAACCAGGACAGATGTGATTTGGACCAAACCACTGGAGCCCACTAGGACAGATGTGATTTGGACCAAACCACTGGAGCCAGCCAGGACAAATGCGATTTCAACTAAACCACTGGAGCCAGGCAGGACATACAGTGGGTATAGAAAGTCACCACCCCGTTCAAAATGTTCACCTTTGGTTGCCTTAAAGCCTGAAATAAAAACAAAGTCAGAAGTCTTACGGCTTTATTTACACACAGTAACCCACAATATGCATTCAACAAAGTGAAATTATTTTAATTAAAAACATTAAAATCTATGAAAATTAATTCAATTTAAAACAGTAAAACCCTACTTTGATAATTGAACACCCCTGAGTTACTACTCGGTGAACCACCTTTTACTATAATATAGCCATGAGTCTCTTTGAATACGTCTCTACTACCTTTGCAAACATAGACTGTGCAATATATGCCCATTCATACAGAATTGTTTAAGCTCAGACAAATTACAGCGTGACCGCTTATGGACTGCACTCTTCAAGTCATTCCACAGATTCTCAGTGGGATTTAGGTCGGGGCTCTGACTAGGCCTGTCAAGGTCCTTCAGCCACTGTACGGTTGCTTTGGCAGTGTGATTTTGGACATTGCCATGTTGAAACGTGAACCATCTTCCCATTTTCAACCTCCTGGCAGAGGGCTGCAGGTTCTCCTCGAGAATATGTTGGTATTTTGCACTGTCCATTTTCCCTTCTATCTTGAGATGTGCTCCAGTCCCTGCTAAAGAAAAACACCCCCACAACAGGATGCTGCCACCGCCGTGCTTAACTGTAGGCATTGTGGTTTTTAGATGGAAAGATGGTCAGACATATAATTTTGCGTTCATGCCAAAAAGTCTCATCTGACCACAGCACCTATTGCCTCGGAGTCTACAATTTACTTTTTGACAAAGCTCAAAAAAAACATGTTGCATTTTTTGATGAGTAGTTTTTTTTCTTGCTACCCTCCCATTGAGGACAGATTTGTGGAGCGCTTGTGATATTGTGGTCACAGGCATACATTGACCAGTCTTTGCCATAAAGGCCAGAACCTCTTTCAAAGTTGCCATTGACTTCTTGGTATCCTCTCTGATCAGTCTCCTTGTTGCCTGGTCATCCAGTTTGGAGGGACAGCCTGATCTATACAAGGTCTCAGTGGTTCCATACACCTTCCACTACATAATAATGGTATTAACTGTGCTCCAGGACAAAGCCTTTGAAATCTTTTTATATCCATCCTTTGACTTGTGCCTTTCCACAACTTTATCTCATAGATCTTCTCAAAGTACCTTTCCGCCCATAGTGGATTCTGAGCTTTGACTGAAACTACTAAGCAGTGTCCTGCATGAACAACTGCTTTCATGCTGAACTAATCAAAATCCCTACAGTTGATCACAGATGGAAGCCAATTAGCTTGATTTGTGATCTGGAAGGTGGTTGGTTATACCTTAACAAGTTTGCAATGGCAATTCTAAGAGGGGTGTTAATTTTTTTTATGTGTTTGTTAACTTGAATATTGTGGGTTAGTGTGTGTAAAAAAAGTTGGAAAGTCAGATTTTATGTGTTTTAATTTCAGGCTATAATGCAATAAAAGGTGAACATTTTGAAAGGGGGTGGTGTCATTCTATCTCCACTGTAAGTGATTTGGACCAAACCGCTGGAACCAAAAAAGTGATAGAGGACAGAGAGCAGCTGAAGTGGATGCCCTGTCTCCTTTTCTACACAAACATTCCTACGCCACAATACAATATGAAGCCAACACTCAGTCCCACTGAAGATCCCCATTAGTTACAACTGCCTTATCATTTAAAAACAACACCATCTGCAAGTCACCACTAAATAACTTCGATAGCCCAGATATACAGGTCCAACAGCTGGAACGACAGTGCTCTAAAATAGAAAAATTCCTGGCACTGTCATGTACCTGGCATATTTCTACCCATGAGAAGACGGGAGAGGAGGAGATCAGAGCTGAACGAAGCCCTTATGTTTTGAAATCTGTACCTATCCTAAAAGCATTTACTGTAACACTCCCCAATGCATCCACTGTACTCATCCACCCACTTGATTACGGTGTTCCTAAACACAGGCTTGACATCTGCCTGACATCTAGCCCTGCTGTGGCCTCATCATTCTCTTCTCCCACTCTAAAGCCCTTCAGCGAACTGCAGAGTCAGTTTCACTCCAGGCTATTGAGGTTTTATGACTCAACCAGATCGGTTTGAATTCTGATCCAGGAGCAGTAGAAATCAATAAGCCTTTGGTTGGATTCTGTGATGAGTGTACAGCTGTAATCATTTTCATTTAATAAGGGAGGCCCCCCAAGTGTACAGTATATACTTTTGTTTGGCTGAAAAAGTTAACTTTGCTTAACTGATAGACAAATTTTTACGAGGGGCTTTAAATCGTTCTTTCATTAACAATGATGACTTTATCGTGGTTTTAATTAGCTTGTTTATTTAGATAGATCACATAGACATGATATACATATGCCGTAAAACAAACTATCCTCCTGAACTCTCCACAACCCTCTGACAGATCCAGGCAGGGAGCGGCCGCACTCTCATCGCCACACTTTTGACACGCCGCCCACACAGCCCACAATGCATCTGTCCCCGCTGGGTATTCATGTCTTTAATGATAGAACATCTCTGGCTTATTTACAGATGTAAATAAAATCCTCATTATCATGATGGTGACATCAGTCAGCTTGCTAATCAAGCTAACTCCTTGCTGTGAAAAAATACTTAATAGCGATTGCCATTGCTAGAATTCTGCAGAATCAATTCAATATTAGAGAAACTGTAGTTGCATTTGTCAAAACTTGACTCATGCCCCAATGTCAATGAGATACTAGGGAAAATGTTACATAACTTTGATTAAAACACCCCTCAAATGTCTCTATTAATACCTGGGCATCAAAACACTTTTCAGCAAATTAATTTGCAAATTGGGAAGCAAATTAAATTTGCTTCCCAACTGGATTCTGAAGATCTGCGGCTTGTGCTCCAGGCATTGTAAAGTTAGCACCAGAGACATCTGGTTTGTGTTAACTGACTAAATGAAAGTCGTCTCCACACACTCAGGATCAATGCACACTTTCTGTTCAATAAGCAGAGCTTTTGGTCATCATACCTTTGTCAAGGTATGCATGTATGCGGCTTCCTGACATTTCCAGTACATACCAAGGACTCATTTTGTTTGCAGTTTTAAGAAATGTCTGAATGTTAGTCCACCCTAACAAGCTGCCTTTTTATCTCTACCTTTCACTGGCCCAACTGTGTCCATTCTTCCCTCTTTCTCTCTCTCACACTACTTGGTTTTTACCACCCTCCCCCATAGAGGATGTTCAACAACAAAATTGCTGGAGAAATTGTTGGACACTAAATAACAATTTGGGCTATGGTCCAGCAGTTCGATCTAGGGTATCTTATGTCCGGACTGTTCTTAGCCCATATGATCCTTGCCAACATCTGCTCAGTCTGTTGACATCAGTAACAGTCATGGGTGGTAATAGGCTGTTAGACATCAGTAACAGTCAAGGATGGGAACAGGCTGTTAGACATCAGTAACAGTCATGGATGGTAAAAGGCTGTTAGACATCAGTAACAGTTAGAAAAGGTAACAGTCTGTTAGACATCAGTAACAGTTAGAAAAGGTAACAGTCTGTTAGACATCAGTAATAGTCACAGATCGTAATAGGCTGTTAGACATCAGAAGCAGTAAAGAATGGTAACAGTCTGTTAGACATCAGTAATAGTCACAGATCGTAATAGGCTGTTAGACATCAGAAGCAGTAAAGAATGGTAACAGTCTGTTAGACATCAGTAACAGTCAGGGATGTTAGCAGCCTGCTAGACATCAGTAACAGTCAGGGATGTTAGCAGCCTGCTAGACATCAGTAACAGTCAGGGATGTTAGCAGCCTGCTAGACATCAGTAACAGTCAGGGATGTTAGCAGCCTGCTAGACATCAGTAACAGTCAGGGATGTTAACAGCCTGCTAGACATCAGTAACAGTCAGGGATGTTAACAGCCTGCTAGACATCAGTAACAGTCAGGGATGTTAACAGCCTGCTAGATATCAGTAACAGTCAGGGATGTTAACAGCCTGCTAGACATCAGTAACAGTCAGGGATGTTAACAGCCTGCTAGACATCAGTAACAGTCAGGGATGTTAACAGCCTGCTAGACATCAGTAACAGTCAGGGATGTTAACAGCCTGCTAGACATCAGTAACAGTCAGGGATGTTAACAGCCTGCTAGACATCAGTAACAGTCAGGTATGTTAATAGCCTGCTAGACATCAGTAACAGTCAGGGATGTTAACAGCCTGCTAGACATCAGTAACAGTCAGGGATGTTAACAGTCTGCTAGACATCAGTAACAGTCAGGGATGTTAACAGTCTGCTAGACATCAGTAACATACAAGGTTGGTATGTTATACAGTGCGTCAGGGGTGAAAAATTTGAGTTTGGGTTCTGGCCAACCGGACTAGTAGAAAAAGAAAACATAATTGAGTAGATGACCTAAGGTCCCCATCTAGCCCAATGAGTAGCAAAATTATTTAGGACTGCTACTGGACTCAAAACCCAGACACACATGCACAAAGAGCATACATATTACATTTTTTCAGACTTACTATTTTCACCCCGATTTTTTTTGAATTGCTTTTCTTATTATTTAAAAAATTCTAGTAGAATTCATTTCACAGCATTTTGGGTCCATTCATTCTCTTGGGAGACAAAGAGGACAAAAGAAGACATGTTTAAAACATTTTAAGACAAATTTTTTAGCAAACATTTTTAAATTATTGTTTGTCTAGGTATATTCCACTGTATAAAGACACACATCTTCATAGACCAACCTCTCTTGGTTCCCATTTGCCATATATAACAACAGTGCCTTGAAAAATATTTACCCCTTTTTCTAATTTCCTGTTTTTATACAGTACTGGGCAAAATTCTTAGGCACCTGAAAGCTGAACTAAAGTTATTTATTGGGACAGTAAGTGTTTATTTGTAAAAAAAAAAAAAAAAATATATATATATATATATATATATATATACACATATTTATAAATTATATATATATACATTATTTTAAATCAAAACACTGACTACCCAAATAAATGGCCTTAGTTTGACTTTCAGGTGCCTAAGAATGTTGCACAGTACTGTATACATTAGCATCAATTTAATGTTATTAGATACAAAACTTAATTTTAAGAAACAGCAACCTGAGTGAACAATTAGCATAAAATTGGTGTACTTATTTAATTTAACGCAGAAAGTACTGAAACACCCATTGTCTCCCTGTGAAAAGTTGATTGCCCTCATACACAGTAATAAAAGGATGTGTCACCTTCAACTGCAATAATTGCAACCAAATGCTTCCTTCAGTTGTCTTTCACATCACATCGGAGATATTTTGGCCCATTCTACTATGCGGAAATGCTTTAACTCCACCACATTTGTGGGTTATTGAGCATGAACTGCTTGTTATGGCTTGTGACACAACAACTAAAATGGGTACTCTATGTTTAAACATTGTCCAGGACATTCCAAATTGTTGAATGTTTTGCTTTTAAGCCATTCAGATGTATGTGAATTTTGGATTATTGTATTGTTGCCTAAGCCTGCAAAGCACCCTCAAAAATCACACTATCACAGTATGCTTGAACGTTGATATGAGTGCAATACTGAGGAACGCAGTGTTTAGTTTTTGCCAGACACTGGAACATTTCTAGTTATTGAATGAATAATAAATTTAGCTCTATATCAGAACATTTTGAAAGCGAAATGTCCGGTCATCTGTCTGGAAGTTAGACCTGAAGAACACGTAGGACATGTAGCAAGAAAATGACCCAAAATACACAGTGTACATCACAACGGTTGAAAAGCAACAACAAAAAACATTTTGGAGTTGCCACAATTTAGGGTTTGTGATATTGAGGCAAGACCTATATAAAGAGTACTGTAGTTTATGCTCAACAACCCACACATGTCACTGCGTTAAAACAGCTTTACAGTGTAGATCCGGCCAAAATGTTTCCACAGAGATGTGAGAGGCTTATAAACAACTTTAAGAAGCATTTGGTGAAGTAATGGCAGCTCAAGGCGACACAACCAGCTATTGAGAGGGGCAATTCCATTTTCATAGGGGGGTATAACATAACGTTCATTAAATAAGAATCAACTTTTTGATATTTTTGTCACTCAGCTTCCCTTATATTTAATATAGAGTATGGTTATGGTTGAAAAACTGACAACATTTAATGTCAAAAAGGCAAAATGTTTAGAGAATCAAAAAAACTTTTTCAATGTAATTTATATTTTTATTCCAATTTGACATCTGTGTCAAATTGGAGTGATTCACATGATTTCAGGATAAATAGATCAGTTTCTGTACGTTCTTTCTGTTGGGTAGTGAATTGCAAAGAAAATGCTCAACCGTTAGCACTGATGAGATTTTAAAAGAATATAGGTACAAAGTATGACACCACCAAAACCCTGCCCAGATCAGTCAATCCATCTAACTGGATAACCAAGCAAGTAAGAAACTGAACAGAGAGGCTACCAAGAGGCCAATGGCAACCTTGAAAAAGCTACAGGCTTAAGGACCAAGACTGTTCAAAGCCTGGATGTGACAACAATATATCAAGCACTCAACAAATCTTGTCTGTATGGTAGGGTGGAAAAAACATGCAGGATATTCTGTAGCATTGTGGCAAAACATTTTGTGGTTTGAATGAACTCAATTGGTACTTTGGGGCCTAAATGCAAAACCATACATTGGAACAAACCCAACACAGCACATCACCCATAGAATATCACCCTGAAGCATGGTGTTGGCAACATTATATTATGGCTATTTTTGTCGTCGTCAGGGACTGGGGTTACAATAGGACTGGGGAGTGAAGCAATGAACAGAAAGTTTTTGAGGAATATCTGCTGCCCCTGCATGAAAATTGAAACTGGGATGGAAGTACACCTTTCAGCATGACAATGATTCAAAACACATAGCCAAAGCTTGTAGTGGCTAAGAAATGAAAAGGAACATGTCCATAAGTTGCTCAGTCAGAGCTCGAACCTAAATCCAATTGTAAATGACTTTAAGAATGCTATCCATCAAAACAGAGTTTGAACAGTTTTGTAAAGAATGTTGTTGAATTGCCAAATCTAGGTGTGCAAACTTGGTAGAGTTCTATCCAAACAGTCTCACAACAGCAATTACTGCCAAAAATTTCCAAACAAAAAGCTGGGCAGATGGATGCCACTAAAACATTTGAAAAACCCTCTCTATCCAAAATACTCTCCTCACTCCTCTCTGCTCACATACTCAAATACCAGAACGGCTTACAGGAGAAATGAGGGTAAGTGCCTTTCTCTCAGGCACAACAGATTTACCTCTTATTAGCTCAGGAATTTGAACCAGCAACCTTTCAGTTATTGGCCCAATACTTGAACCGTTAGGCTTCTCCCAATCTCTTTCCCCCTCCATCCACTTCTCCTCTGACCCCACCCCTCCCACCCTCTGGAATCTATAGCTCCTTACCGACAGACAAGTCTAGGGAAGTGAAAGTGGACTGAGGTTCTGAACAGACTCCAGGACACGCTGAGCTGACCAGACTCCAATGTGTTCCTGACCCGATTCCCACAATATGGATCCACAACAGCAAAACTTAAGGACGTTCCAGGTGTTACGCAACATCTGCCTGACAGGATGAGGCCTAGCCCGAGTTTCAATGGAAGAAGGGGAAAAGAAAGTTGGGGGAGGTGTTGGGGGGAGAAGGAGGGTGTCTGGTTATAAGTCACTTCCGCCTCCCTAAGCTTGGGAAATGTATACAGTGCCTTGCAAAACTATTCAAACCTATGACCAATTGTTTCTTATGACTGAATTAAAAACGGTACTTTGATAAACCAATTATTGTAAGGTGGCGTTGGTTGTGTGTTAGGAATCAACCCGCACAGATTAATATTGTTAGAGACTTTCACTGCAATACCAGCTATATGTTTTTGGCCAGTATTTACCAGTTTTGCAAAATGTCGGAATGATTTCGGCCAATTCTTCTTGGCAAATTTCAAGATGGTTGGATGATGCTTGTGGATCACACTTTTCAAATAGTGCCACAGATTCTCAAAAGGATTAAGATCAGGACTTTGATTGGGCCACTATAGGCCATATTTTTGTTCTGTTACTTTGGCATTGTACTTGCCCTAATTTCCCACTTGCCATAGTGTTTTGAGGCATGGGCAGTGATATGTTTGTGGCATACAGAGAGTTATGCCGCAAACAATCACGGGTATGTAAACTTTTGATCAGGGCCATTTGGGTGATTTCTGTTATTATTATGATTTAAAAAGGAGCCCAACAACTGTTTGATAATAAATGGCTTCATATGATCACTATCCTTAAATAAAAGACAGTTTTTTTTGCATGATCAGTCATATTTTCAAAATCAATGCCAAAATTTCAGAATTTCTGCCAGGGTATAGAGATCATATGAAGCCATTTATTATCACATAGTACCCTTGATTGTTTGGCCTGGTTACAGACACACAGGGTGGCACACACAGGTTAAAATGGAAATTAAAGGTGAATTTCCCACACCTGTGGCTTTTTAAATTGCAATTAGTATCTAGATACTGGCTAGATACTGAGCCATGGGGAGCAGAAAAGAACTGTCAAAAGACCTGCGTAACAAGGTAATGGAACTTTATAAAGATGGAAATGGATATAAAAAGATATCCAAAGCCTTAAAAATGCCAGTCAGTGCTGTTCAATCACTTATTAAGAAGTGGAAAATTCGGGGATCTCTTGATACCAAGCCAAGGTCAGGTAGACCAAGAAAGATTTCAGCCAAAACTGCCAGAAGAATTGTTCGGGATACAAAGAAAACCCATAGGTAACCTCAGGAGAAATACAGGCGGCTCTGCAAAAAGACAGTGTGGTTGTTTCAAGGAGCACAATATGACGATACTTGAACAAAAACGAGCTGCATGGTCGAGTTGCCAGAAAGAAGCCTTTACTGCGCCAATGCCACAAAAAAGCCTGGTTATAATATGCCCAACAACACCTTGACACGCCTCACAGCTTCTGGCACACTGTAATTTGGAGTGACGAGACCAAAATAGAGCTTTATGGTCACAACCATAATCGGTATGTATGGAGAGGGGTCAACAAGGCCTATAGTGAACAGAATACCATCCCCACTGTGAAGCATGGTGGTGGCTCACTGATGTTTTGGGGGTGTGTGAGCTCTAAAGGCACAGGGAATCTTGTAAAAATTGATGGCAAGATGAATGCAGCATGTTATCAGAAAATACTGGCATACAATTTGCATTCTTCTGCACGAAAGCTGCGCATGGGACGCTCTTGGACTTTCCAGCTCAACAATGACCCTGAGCACAAGGCCAAGTTGACCCTCCAGTGGTTACAGCAGAAAAGGGTGAAGGTTATGGAGTGGCCATCACAGTCTCCTGTCCTTAATATCATCAAGCCACTCTGGGGAGATCTCAAACATGCGGTTCATGCAAGATGACCAAAGACTTTGCATGACCTGGAGGCATTTTGCCAAGTTGAATGGGCAGCTATACCACCTGCAAGAATTTGGGGCCTCATAGACAACTATTACAAAAGACTGCACACTGTCATTGATGCTAAAGGGGGCAATACACAGTATTAAGAACTAAGGGTATGCAGACTTTTGAACAGGGGTCAGTTCATTTTTTTCTTTGTTACCAAGTTTTGTTTTATGATTGTGTCATTCTGTTATGACCTACAGTTGAATGTGAATCCCATAAGATATAAAAGACATGTTTTGCCTGCTCACTCATGTTTTCTTTACAAATGGTACATATATTACCAATTATCCAATGGTATGCAACCTTTTGAGCACAAATGTACATACACGCACACGCAAACACACACGTACGTACGTACGTACGTACGTACACACACACACACACTAACCCATATGGTCACGCACACATGCACACGCACACACAGTGTAAATATTGATGCAAATACTCTATGATTACCAGTGCTAAAATTAAGTTCTATTATTATTATTTTGCATGACACATCTAATTTGTATTTCTTTTCTGGCACTGTCAATCAGGAGCATGCAAATAACAATTGTTTGGTTTGTGTTGATTAGTGCTGCATTTGCCAGACAACCATTACAAACTAGAATATTGAATCTATATCCGAGGCAGTCCAATCGTGCTATGAGAAGCTGATATTTCAGAAGCTTGTCTCCCTCCAGCCTCTGCTGACAACAACAATATGTTCAGGCAATGAATTTCCAGAAACTGTGTACAGTCATAGAAGGATTAAAATGGGAAAGCCAAAGGCAGAAAGGAGGTCAGCTGTCCCACTGTCTCCGTCTCTTTGGTTAAAACCCTTGTCGTCTTTCGCTCTAACGGTAGAGATAACCTCAACCCTTACGTATGAACAAGACTCTAGACTAATTAACAGGATTCACAAGCCCTAGTGTCTCTCTCCCAAACATTCACTGCCTCAGCACTAGACTACAAAGGGCATATTAACAATACAACACATTTCCCCCAAAATGCGGCCAAGACTATTCAAGCCAATAAATTAACTGGTAGTATAAACTGTACAGGTAAGTATTGCAACACTTTCTGGCTTTGGATTAGTTGTTTATTCAGTGGTCAGCCTATATCATGGATTAAACTCATTCACAAAGTTTGCGGAAGCTTGTCTGGTTTTCAACATTTCCAAGATCTCCTATGCCACCCCACTCCTCTGCACATGTCACCAGCATCCATTAAAAGCTTGTATCTACTGCATGACTATGGTGCTTGTCTACAGAGCAGCAAGTGGAACTGTCCCATTCTACCTTCAGGCAATGCTTATACATCTCTACCTGAGCTCTTTGTTCTGCCATCTCTGGTCTTTTAGTCATCCCACCCCTATCGGATGTAAATGTAATGACTTTGGTATGGGCACAAAAAACATTAGAGGCAATTGTGATTAAACGCCTAATGCCTTTGATCACTGAAATATCAGCAACGATTTACCACCAGTGGTACTTCCATTTCTGAGGGCTAACCAGGGACATTTGCAGGGCAGCTCTAGTCGGAGACAAGGAACATGGCTCAAGTTGTTAATTCCCATGGTTGGTCAAAAAATACACAGCTCCAGAAAAAATCAAGAGACCACTTTCCTTTCCAAAAAAGTCAAAAAGGAAGGCTTTGCGTGAGGAACAGAAGGGTTAAAATTAAGAGACCACTGCAAATTGAGCGCTTCTGTTCCTCACTCAAAACTTTCCTTCTCAACTTTTTTGGAAAGGAAATAAAAAGGTGCAGTGGTCTCTATAATTTTTTCCAGAGCTGTATGTAAAGCATAATGTAGGCTATCATGAAGAATTCTGATCACCAACTTGTAACACAGAAAACCCTTGTCACAAGTCGTAGTGGTAAAAAATAGACCTTGGAAGACGTGGCAGAGAGAGCAGTTGTTTTTAATGAGGCTGGTGGCCTACTGTAGTAGCTGACCAGTCACCAAAAGTTACTTGAATCCCAGAGCAGGAAATGAGAAAAACAATCTGTTGTTCCGTCCCAAAGCATGAATCTAATTGCTAATCATGGCAGCTCGCTGCACTTTGCCAATTTGCAGGTGTTAAATAAAATGTTTCCCTTTCCCTTTCCTACTGGAAGCTGGAAGTGTCTCTTGACCTAAACAATTATCCTACTTTTATTATTCTGTTTTCCGTAGCTAAATATGTTTGGTATAGGCAACCAAATTTAGCCTCAGAAATTTTTTGCAACAGTTGGTTCTGATAAAAGACTAATCAATTCTGCTGCACAAATACCTCAATTCTAGCACCCCAACCCTCTCTTGGCTTGTCTGTAGGTATATGCTAATGTTAAACTAAAACATTATGGAAATTATTCTGTAAAATAAGTCACCTTTTCTTGTTTGCTTACACTCAGTACTGTGTAAAAAAACTGAAACTGACTGGCCAAAACTAGAGGAGTTGTATCTGGACCTTGAGTTTTATCAGGATCACACTGCCACAGAAACACCAGCCACACATCAAACATAGCATCCCAACGACAGCACGCACGCACGCACGCAC